>JAEOAE010003031.1:0-16332 GCA_036365155.1 Meriones psammophilus
CTTGTTCCTGTACTGTACAGTCACGATATATCACTTTTCAATTTTCCTGTATTCCTAATTGATGGAGTGACACACCACGTGATTTTGTTAACAAAGTAGTGCTTTATGTATCTGTTCTTCTGCTGGAAACTTGTTTCTCTGCTATACAGTGTTATATATCACTTTTAGTTTTCCTGTTATAATAATTGAAAGGGCAACACGTATGTGAATTATTTTACAAAGTTTGTTTTGCCTTTCTGTTCGTTCGATGGAAACTTGTTTCTGTGCTGTACAGTCGTGAGATAACACTTTTCAGTTTTCCTGTATTCTAATTGAGCGGCGACACACATGTGATTCCGTTTAAAAGTAGTGCCTTGCTTTCCTGTTATTTTGTTGGAAACTTGTTCCTGTGCTGTATGGTGCGATATATCACTTTTCAGTTTTCCTGTATTCCTAATTGAGCGAGCCACACACATGTGATTTAGTCTACAGCGTAGTGCTTTGCTTCTCTGTTCTTTCATTGAAACTTGTTCTGTGCTGTACAATGTGATATATCACTTTTCAGTTTTCCTGTATTCCTAATTGAGCGAGCCACACACATGTGATTTAGTTTTACAAAGTAGTGCTTTGCGTTTATGTTCTTTTCGTTGGAAACTTGTTCCTGTGAACAAGTTAGGGTTATATTTGGGTTAGGTTTAGGGTTAGGGTTAGGGTAGGGTTAGATTTAGCGTTAGGGTTAGTGTTAGGGTTAAGGTTAGCGTTAGGGTTAGGGTTACGGGTTTGGGTTAGGTTATATCACTTTTCAGTTTTCCTGTTATAATAACGGGACACATGTGAATTAGTTTACAAAGTTGTGCTTTGCGTTTCTGTTCTTTCATTGAAACTTCTTTCTGTGCTCTAACGTGGAAGATATCACTTTTCAGTTTTCCTTAATTCCTAATTGTGCAGGCGACACACATGTTACTTAGTAAAAAAGTTGTGCTTTACATTTCTGTTCTTTCATTGGAAACTTGTTTCTGTGAGGTACAGTGGGAGATATCAATTTTCAGTTTTCCTGTATTTCTAATTGAATGGGTGACACACATGTGATTTAGTTTCCAAAGTTGTGCTTTAACTTGCTGTTCTTTCATTGAAACTTTTTTCTGTGCTCTAAAGCGGAAGATATCACATTTCAGTTTTCCTATATTCCTAATTGTGCAGGCAACACAAATGTTATTTAGTTAACAAAGTTGTGCTTTTACATTTCTGTTGTTTCTTGAGAAACTTGTTTCTGTGAGGTACATTGGGAGATATCACTTTTTAGATTCCTGTATTCCCTAATTGAACAGGCGACACACATGTGATTTAGTTTCCAAAGTTGTGCTTTGCCTTTCTGTTCTTTCATTGGAAACTTGTTTCTGTGAGGTATAGTGCAAGATATCACTTTTTCAGTTTTCCTGTATTCCTAATTGAGCGGGCAACACACTTGTTACTTAGTTTACAAAGTTTGCTTTATTTTCTGTTCTATCCTTGGAAACTTGTTTCTGTGAGGTACAGTGGGAGATAACACTTTTCAGTTTTCCTATATTCCTAAGCGAATGTTCTTTTGTTTGAAATTTGTTCGTGTGCTATACAGTGTGATATATCACTATTAAGTTTTCCCTTATTCCTAATTGAGCCGGCGACACACATGTGATTCCGTATAAAAGTAGTGCTTTGCTCTTATGTTCTTTCGTTTGAACCTTCTTCCTGTGCTGTACACTGCGATATATCACTTTTCAGGTTTCCTGTATTCCTAATTGAGCGAGTGACACACATGTGATTTACTTTACAAAGTAGTGCTTTGCGTTTATATTCTTTTTGGAAACTTGTTACTGTTGGAACAAGTTAGGGTTAGGTATGAGGTTCGGTTTAGGGTTAGGGTTAGGATAGGGTTAGGGTTAGGGTTAGGGTTAGGGTTAGGGTTATGGGTTAGGGTTAGGCTTAGGGGTTAGGGTTAGGGTTAGGGTTAGGGTTATATCACTTTTCAGTTTTCCTGTTATAATAATTGAACAGGCGACACATATGTAAATTAGTTTAAAAGTTGTGCTTTGCGTTTCTGTTCTTTTGATGGAAACTTGTTTCTGTGCCGTAGAGTGTGAGATAACACTTTTCAGTTTTCCTGTATTCCTAATTGAGCGAGCTACACACATGTGATTCTGTTTAAAAGTAGTGGTTTGCTTTTCTGTTCTTTTGTTGGAAACTTCTTCCTTTGATGTACAGTGCAATATATCACTTTCCAGGTTTCCTGTATTCCTAATTGAGCGAGTGACACACATGTGATTTAGTTTACAAAGTAGTGCTTTTCGTTTATATTCTTTTGATGGAAACTTGTTCCTGTTCGGAACAAGTTAGGGTTAGGGTTAGGTTCGGTTTAGGGTTAGGGTTATGATAGGGTTACGGTTAGGGTTAGGGTTACAGGTTAGGGCTAGGGATAGGGATAGGGTTAGGGTTAGGGTTATATTACTTTTCAGTTTTCCTGTTATAATAATTGAACAGGCGACACGTATGTGAATTAGTTTACAATGTTGTGCTTTGTGTTTCTGTTCTTTCGATGGAAACTTGTTTCTGTGCTGTACAGTGCGTTATATTACTTTTCATTTTTCCTGTTATAATAATTGAACAGGCAACACGTATGTGAATTAGTTAACAAAGTTGTACTTTGCGTTTATGTTCTTTCGTTGGAAACTTGTTCCTGTGCTATACAGTGCAATATATCACTTTTCACTTCTCCTGTATTCCTAATTGAGCGAGCAACACACATGTGATTCCGTTTAAAAGTCGTGCTTTGCTTTTCTGTTCTTTTGTTGGAAATTTGTTCTTGTGCTGTACAGTGCGATATATCACTATTAAGTTTTCCCTCATTCCTAATTGAGCGAGCGACACACATGTGATTTAGTTCACAAAGTAGTGTTTTGCGTTTCTGTTCCTCTGTTGGAAACTTGTTTATGTGCTGTACAGTGTGATATATCACCTATTAGTTTTCCTGTTATAATAATTGAAAGGGCAACATGTATGTGAATTAGTTTACAAAGTTGTGCTTTGCGTTTCTCTTCTTTGATGGAAACTTGTTTCTGTGCCATATAGTGAGAGATGACACTGTTCAGTTTTCCTGTATTCCTAATTGAGCGAGCAACACACATGTGATTCCTTTTAAAAGTCGTGCTTTGCTTTTCTGATCTTTTGATGGAAATTTGTTTCTGTGCTCTATGGTGCGATATATCACTTTCCAGATTTCCTGTTTACCTAATTGTGCAAGCGACACACATGTCATTTAGTTTACAAAATAGTGCTTTGTGTTTCTGTTTTTCGATGGAAACTTGTTTCTGTGCCATACAGTCTTGAGATAACACTCTTCAGTTTTCCTGTATTCCTAATTGAGCAAGCGACACACATGTAATTTATTTTACAAAGTAGTGCTTTGCTTTTCTGTTCTTTGTTGGAAACTTGTTCCTGTGCTGTACAGTCGCGTTATATCACTTTTCTATTTTCCTGTATTCCTAATTGAGCGAGTGACACACATGTGATTCAGTTTACAAAGTAGTGCTTTGTGTTTATGTCCTTCCTTTGGAAACTTGTTCCTGTTAGGACCAAGTCAGGGGTTAGGGTTAAGGTTAGGTTTAAGGTTAGGGTTAGGTTTAGGGTTAAGTTAGGGTCAGGGGTTAGGTTTAGGGTTAGGTTTAGGATTATGGTTAGGGTTAGGGTTAGAGTTAAGTGTTGGTGTTAGGGTTAGGGTTACGGGGTTAGCGTTAGGGTTAGTGTTAGGGTTAGGGTTAGGGGTTAGGGTTATGGTTATGGTTAGGGTTAGGGGGTTAGGGTTAAGGTTAGGGTTAGGGATAGGGGTTTAGGTTTAGGGTTAGGGTTAGCGTTTGGGGTTAGGTTTATGGTTAGGGTTAGGGTTATATCACTTTTCAGTTTTCCTGTTACAATAATTGAACGGGCGACACACATGTGATTCTGTTTAAAAGTAGTGCTTTGCTTTTCTTTTCTTTCGTTCGAAAGTTGATCCTGTGCTGTACAGTGTGTTATATCACTTTACACTTTTCCTGTATTCCTAAATGTGCGAGTGACACACATGTGATTTAGTTTACAAAGTAGTGCTTTGTGTTTATGTTCTTTCGTTGGAAACTTGTTCCTGTTAGGACCAAGTAAGGGTAGGGTGAGGGTTAGGTTTAGGGTTACGGTTAGGGTTAATGGTTATGGTTAGTGTTAACGTTAGGGTTAGGGTTACGGGGTTAGGGTTAAGGTTAGGGTTAGGGTTATATCACTTTTCAGTTTTTCTGTTATACTAATTGAACAGGTGACACTTATGTGAATTAGTTTACAAAGTTGTGCTTTGTGTTTCTGTTCCTTCGATGGAAACTTGTTTCTTTGCCATACAGTGCGAGATAACACTTTTCAGTTTTCCTGTATTCCTAATTGAGAGAGCGACACACATGTGATTCCATTTAAAAGTCGTGCTTTGCTTTTTTGTTTTTTTATGGAAACTTGTTCCTGTACTGTACAGTGCGATATATCACTTTTCAGTTTTCCTGTATTCCTAATTGAGCGAGTGACACACACGTGATTTTGTTAACAAAGTAGTGCTTTGCGTATCTGTTCTTCTGCTGGAAACTTGTTTCTCTGCTATACAGTGTTATATATCACTTTTTAGTTTTCCTGTTATAATAATTGAAAGGGCAACACGTATGTGAATTATTTTACAAAGTTGTGTTTTGCCTTTCTGTTCGTTCGATGGAAACTTGTTTCTGTGCTGTACAGTGCGAGATAACACTTTTCAGTTTTCCTGTATTCCTAATTGAGCGAGCGACACACATGTGATTCCGTTTAAAAGTAGTGCCTTGCTTTCCTGTTATTTTGTTGGAAACTTGTTCCTGTGCTGTATGGTGCGATATATCACTTTTCAGTTTTCCTGTATTCCTAATTGAGCGAGCCACACACATGTGATTTAGTCTACAACGTAGTGCTTTGCTTCTCTGTTCTTTCATTCGAAACTTGTTCCTGTGCTGTACAATGTGATATATCACTTTTCAGTTTTCCTGTATTCCTAATTGAGCGAGCCACACACATGTGATTTAGTTTACAAAGTAGTGCTTTGCGTTTATGTTCTTTCGTTGGAAACTTGTTCCTGTGAACAAGTTAGGGTTAGGTTTCGGGTTAGGTTTAGGGTTAGGGTTAGGGTAGGGTTAGATTTAGGGTTAGGGTTAGTGTTAGGGGTTAAGGTTAGCGTTAGGGTTAGGGTTACGGGTTTGGGTTAGGGTTATATCACTTTTCAGTTTTCCTGTTATAATAACGGGGACACATGTGAATTAGTTTACAAAGTTGTGCTTTGCGTTTCTGTTCTTTCATTGGAAACTTCTTTCTGTGCTCTAACGTGGAAGATATCACTTTTCAGTTTTCCTTAATTCCTAATTGTGCAGGCGACACACATGTTACTTAGTAAAAAAGTTGTGCTTTACATTTCTGTTCTTTCATTGGAAACTTGTTTCTGTGAGGTACAGTGGGAGATATCAATTTTCAGTTTTCCTGTATTTCTAATTGAATGGGTGACACACATGTGATTTAGTTTCCAAAGTTGTGCTTTAACTTGCTGTTCTTTCATTGGAAACTTCTTTCTGTGCTCTAAAGCGGAAGATATCACATTTCAGTTTTCCTATATTCCTAATTGTGCAGGCAACACAAATGTTATTTAGTTAACAAAGTTGTGCTTTACATTTCTGTTGTTTCTTGAGAAACTTGTTTCTGTGAGGTACATTGGGAGATATCACTTTTTAGATTTCCTGTATTCCTAATTGAACAGGCGACACACATGTGATTTAGTTTCCAAAGTTGTGCTTTGCCTTTCTGTTCTTTCATTGGAAACTTGTTTTTCTGTGAGGTATAGTGCAAGATATCACTTTTCATTTTTCCTGTATTCCTAATTGAGCGGGCAACACACTTGTTACTTAGTTTACAAAGTTTTGCTTTATTTTTCTGTTCTATCCTTGGAAACTTGTTTCTGTGAGGTACAGTGGGAGATATCACTTTTCAGTTTTCCTGTATTCTTTTTTTTAATTTTTTTTTCATTTCTGTTTTTTTTATTTTTTTTTTTTTATTTTTTTCAATGCAGTTTATTCAGGAACCTTGAACAATCATCTGACCCTGGGGAAAGCCAGCCCACTTTAAATAGCCTCTGGGCAGCCAACCTCAGTATGCCACGTGGGCAATGCAGATAGGTCCACATACATGGAAGCAAGCCAGATTCTCAGCCTTAGCCAAATGTGGAGTTGTTTGTGACAGAGAGCACTCACCATCGGGAAGGTGGAAGGCAGAAACCAGCTCCATCTTTCAGGGAGCGGCATTACGCAGCTCTCTACAGTCCCCCTTTTTTTTGTTTTGGACGCATCAGGCAAGAGTAGAGGTCTGATCTCTGATATTAGAAATAACGGGTGACACACATGTGATTTCGTTTCAAAGTTGTGATTTGTGTTTCTTCTCTTTCATTGGAAACTTCTTTCTGTGCTCTAAAATATCTAAAATGGAAGATATCAGTTTTCAGTTTTCCTGTATTCCTAATTTTGCAGGTGACACACATGTTACTTAGTTTACAAAGTTGTGCTTTACATTTCTGTTCTTTCGTTGGAATCTGATTTTTTGAGGTACAGTGTGAGATATCACTTTTCAGTTTTCCTGTATTCTTAATTGAGCGGGTGAGACACATGTGATTTAGTTTACAAAGTTGTGATTTGCCTTTCTATTCTTTTGTTGTAAACTTGTTTCTGTGCACTACAGTGGGAGATATCACTTTTCAGTTTTCCTGTATTCCTAATTGAGCAGGCGACACACATGTGATTTAGTTTCCAAAGTTGTGCTTTGCGTTTCTGTTCTTTCATTGGAAACTTCTTTCTGTGCCCTAAAGTGGGAGATAACACCTTTCAGTTTTCCTGTATTCCTAATTGAACGGGTGAAACACATGTTACTTAGTTTACAAAGTTGTGCTTTACATTTCTCTACTTTCATTGGAAATTTCTTTCTGTGCTCTCAAGTGGGAGATATCACTTTTCAGTTTTCCTGTATTCCTAATGGAACGGGTGACACAAATGTGATTTAATTTACAAAGTTTTGCTTTGCCTTTCTTTTTTTTTGTTGGAAACTTCTTTCTGTGCACTACAGTGGGAGATATCACTTTTCAGTTTTCCTGTATTCCTAACTGTGCAGGCGACACACATGTTACTTAGTTAAAAAGTTATGCTTTACATTTCTGTTCTTTCCTTGGAAAATTTTTTCTGTAAGGTACAGTGCGAGATATCACTTTTCAGTTTTCCTGTATTCCTAATTGAGCGGGTGACACACATGTGATTTAGTTTACAAAGTTGTGCTTTGCCTTCCTGTTCTTTTGTTGGAAACTTATTTTTGTGTGCACTACAGTGGGAGATATAACTTTCCAGTTTTCCTGCATTCCTAGTTGAATGGGCAACATACATGTTACTTAGTTTACAAAGTTGTGCTTTACATTTCTGTTCTTTCATTGGACACTTGTTTCTGTGAGGTACAGTGGGAGATATAACTTTTCAGTTTTCATGTATCCTAATTGAAGGGGCGACACAGATGTGATTTATTTTCCAAAGCTCTCCTTTGAGTTTATATTCTTTCATTGGAAAATTCTATCTGTGCTCTAAAGTGGGAGATATCACTTTTCAGTTTTCCTGTATTCCTGATTGAACAGGCGACACAAATGTGATTTAGTTTACAAAGTTGTGACTTTCCTTTCTATTCTTTTGGTGGAAACTTGTTTCTGTGCACTACAGTGGGAGATATGACTTTTCCGTTTTCCTGTATTCCTAATTAAACGGACGACACACATGTTACTTAGTTTACAAAGTTGTGCTTTACATTTCTGTATTTTCGTTGGAAACTTCTTTCTGTGCTCTCAAGTGGGAGATATCACTTTTCAGTTTTCCTGTATTCCTAATGGAACTGGAAACACACATGTGATTTAGTTTCCAAAGTTGTGCTTTACCTTTCTATTTTTACATTGAAAACTTCTTCCTGTACTCCAAATTGGAAGATATCACTTTTCAATTTTCCTGTATTCCTAATTGTGCAGGTGACACACATGTTAATTAGTTTACAAAGTTGTGCTTTACATTTCTGTTCTTTCATTGGAAACTTGTTTCTGTGAGGTACAGTGCAAGATATCACTTTTCAGTTTTCCTGTATTCCTATTTGAACGGGCGACACACATGTGATTTAGTTTCCAAAGCTGTCCTTTGCGTTTCTGTTCTTTTATTGGAAACTTCTTTCTGTGCTCTAAAGTGGGAGATATCACTTTTCAGTTTTCCTGTATTCCTAATTAAGTGGACGACACACATGTTATTTAGTTTACAAAGTTGTGCTTTACATTTCTGTATTTTTGTTGGAAACTTCTTTCTGTGCTCTCAAGTGGGAGATATCACTTTTCAGTTTTCCTGTATTCCTAATGGAACTGGAAACACACATGTGATTTAGTTTCAAAGTTGTGCTTTACCTTTCTATTCTTACATTGAAAACTTCTTCCTGTACTCAAATTGGAAGATATCACTTTTCAATTTTCCTTTATTCCTAATTGTGCAGGTGACACACATGTCACTTAGTTTACAAAGTTGTGCTTTACATTTCTATTCTTTCATTGAAACTTGTTTCTGTGAGGGCAAGATATCACTTTTCAGTTTTCCTGTATTCCTATTTGAGCAGGCGACACACATGTGATTTACCTAAGCTGTGCTTTCCTTTCTGTTCTTTTATTGAAACTTCTTTCTGTGCTCTAAAGTGGGAGATATCACTTTTCAGTTTTCCTGTAAACTTGTGTTTGTGATTTGTTTACAAAGTTGTGCTTTGCCTTTCTATTCTTTTGTTGTCACTCTTTCAGTTTTCCTGTATTCCTAATTGAGCAGTCGACACACATGTTACTTAGTTTACAAAGTTGTGCTTTACATTTCTGTATTTTCAATGGAAACTTCTTTCTGTGCTCTCAAGTGGGAGATATCACTTTTCAGTTTTCCTGTATTCCTAATTGAGAGGGCTATACACATCTTACTTAGATTACAAAGTTGTGCTTTACATTTCTGTTCTTTCATTGGAAACTTGTTTCTGTGGGGTACAGTCTTGAGATATCACTTTTCAGTTTTCCTGTATTCCTAATTGAGCAGGCGACACAAATGTGATTTAGTTTACAAAGTTGTGACTTTCCTTTCTATTCTTTTGGTGGAAACATGTTTCTGTTTTCTACAGTGGGAGATATCACTTTTCAGTTTTCCTGTATTCCTAACTGAATGTATGACACACATGTTACTTAGTTTGCAAAGTTGTGCTTTATATTTCTTTTCTTTCATTGGAAACTTGTTTCTCTGAGGTACAATGTGAGATATCACTTTTCAGTTTTCCTGTATTCCTAATGGAACGGGTGACACAAATGTGATTTAATTTACAAAGTTTTGCTTTCCCTTACTTTTTTTTTGTTGGAAACTTCTTTCTGTGCACTACAGTGGGAGATATCACTTTTCAGTTTTCCTGTATTCCTAATTGAACAGGCAACACTCATGTTACTTAGTTTACAAATTTGTACTTTACATTTCTCTTCTTTCATTGGAAAAATTGTTTTTGTGAGGTACAGTGCAAGATATCACTTTTCAGTTTTCCTGTATTCCTATTTGAACAGGCGACACAGATGTGATTTAGTTTCCAAAGTTGTGATTTGCGTTTATGTTCTTTCATTGGAAACTTCTTTCTGTGCTCTAAAGTGGGAGATATCACTTTTCAGTTTTCCTGTATTCCTAATTGAGCAGGCGACACAAATGTGATTTAGTTTACAAAGTAGTGACTTTCCTTTCTATTCTTTGGTGGAAATATGTTTCTGTTTTCTACAGTGGGTGATATTACATTTCAGGTTTCCTGTATTCCTAATTGAACGGGCAACACTCATGTTACTTAGTTTACAAATTTGTACTTTACATTTCTCTTCTTTCGTTGGAAACTTATTTCTGTGTGCTACACTGTAAGATATCACTCTTCAGTTTTCCTGTATTCCTAATTGAATGGTTGACACCCATGTTACTTAGTTTACAAAGTTGTGCTTTACATTTATGTATTTTCTTTGGAAAATTCTTTCTGTGCTCTCAAGTGGGAGATATCACTTTTCAGTTTTCCTGTATTCCTAATGGAACTGGCGACACACATGTGATTTAGTTTCCAAAGTTGTGCTTTACCTTTCTATTCTTACATTGAAAACTTCTTCCTGTACTCCAAAGTGGAAGATATCACTTTTCAATTTTCCTGTATTCCTAATTGTTTAGGTGACACACATGTTACTTAGTTTACAAAGTTGTGCTTTCCATTTCTGTTCTTTCATTGGAAACTTGTTTCTGTGAGGTACAGTGCGAGATATCACTTTTCAGTTTTCCTGTAATCCTAATTGAACGGATGACACAGATGTGATTTACTTTCCAAAGCTCTGTTTTGTGTTTATTTTCTTTCATTGGAAACTTCTTTCTGTGCTCTAAAGTTGGAGATATCACTTTTCTGGTTTCTTGTATTCCTAATTGAGTGGGCGACACAAATGTGATTTAGTTTACAAAGTTGTGACTTTCCTTTTTATTCATTTGGTCGAAACTTGTTTCTGTGCACTACAGTGGGAGATATCACTTTTCAGTTTTCCTGTATTCCTAAATGAGCAGGGCAACACACATGTTACTTACTTTACAAATTTGTACTTTACAGTTCTCTTCTTTCGTTGGAAACTTGTTTCTGTGTGGTACAGTGTGAGATATCACTTTTCAGTTTTCATGTATTCCTAATTGAACGGTTGACACACATGTTACTTAGTTTACAAAGTTGTGCTTTATATTTCTGTATTTTCGATGGAAACTTCTTTCTGTGCTCTCAAGTGGGAGATATCACTTTTCAGTTTTCCTGTATTCCTAATGGAATGGGCAACACAAATGTGATTTATTTTCCAAAGTTGTGCTTTGTGTTTCTGTGCTTTCATTGGAAACTTCTTTCTGTGCACTACAGTGCAAGAAAGCACTTTTCAGTTTTTCCTGTATTCCTAATTCACTTTTCAGTTTTTCTTCTATTCCTAATTGAATGGGCGACACACATGTTAGTTTTAGTTGCACAGTTGTGCTTTTTATTTCTGTTCTTTCATTGGAAACTTGTTTTTGTGAGGTATAGTGCGAGATATCACTTTTCAGTTTTCTTCTATTCCTAATTGAATGGGTGACACATATGTGATTTAGTTTCCAAAGTTGTGCATTGCTGTTCTGTTCTTTCATTGGAAACTTCTTTCTGTGCTCTAAAGTGGATGATATCACTTCTCAGTTTTATTGTATTCCTAATTGTGCAGGCGACACACATGTTACTTAGTTTACAAAGTTGTGCTTTACATTTCTGTTCTTTTTTGGAAATTTGTTTCTGTGAGGTACAGTGCGAGATATCACTTTTCAGTTTTCCTGTATTCCTAATTGAACGTGCGACACAGATGTGATTTATTTTCCAAAGATCTGCTTTGCGTTTAAGTTCTTTCATTGGAAACTTTTTCTCTGCTCTAAAGTGCGAGATATCACTTTTTAGTTTTCCTGTATTCCTAATTGAACGGGTGACACACATGTTACTTTGTTTACAAAGTTGTGCTTTACATTTCTGTATTTTCGATGGAAACTTCTTTCTGTGCTCTCAAGTGGGAGATATCACTTTTCAGTTTTCCTGTATTCCTAATGGAACTGGCGACACACATGTGATTTATTTTCCAAAGTTGTGGTTTGTGTTTCTGTGCTTTCATTGGAAACTTCTTTCTGTGCTCTAAAATGGGAGATATCACTTTTCAGTTTTCCTATATTCCTAATTTAGCGGGCAACACAAATGTGATTTAGTTTACAAAGTTGTGACTTTCCTTTCTATTCTTTTGGTGGAAACTTGTTTCTGTGAACTACAATGGGTGATATCACTTTTCAGTTTTCCTGTATTCCTATTTGAACCGACGACACACATGTTACTTAGTTTGCAAAGTTGTGTTTTATATTTCTTTTCTTTCATTGGAAACTTGTTTCTGTGCACTACAGTGGGAGATATCACTTTTCAGTTTTCCTGTATTCCTAATTCAACGGGTGACACACATGTGATTTAGTTTACAAAGTTGTGCATTTCGTTTCTATTCTTTTATTGGAAACTTCTTTCTGTGTTCTAAAGAGGGAGATATCACTTTTCATTTTTCCTGTATTACTAATTAAGAGGGTTATAAACATCTTACTTAGATTACAAAGTTGTGCTTTAAATTTCTGTTCTTCCATTGGAAACTTGTTTCTGTGAGGTACATTGCGAGATATCACTTTTCAGTTTTACTGTATTCCTAATTGAACGGATGACACAGATGTGATTTTGTTTCCAAAAAACTTGTTTTTTGCCGAACAGTTCTATATATCTCTTTTCAGTTTTCCTGTATACCTAATTGAGCGAGCAACACACATGTGATTCAGTTTACAAAGTAGTGCTTTGCTTTTCTGTTCTTTCGTTCGAAACTTGTTCCTGTGCTGTACAGTCACGATATATAACTTTTCTGTTTTCCTGTATTCTTAACTGAGCGAGTGACACACATGTGATTTAGTTTAAAAAGTAGTGCTTTTGCGTTTATGATCTTTCGTTGGAAACTTGTTCCTGTTAGGAACGATTTGGGGTTAGGTTGAAGGTTAGGTTAGGGTTAGGGTTAGGGTTAGGGTTAGGGTTAGGGTTAGGGTTAGGGTTAGGGTTAGGGTTAGGGTTAGGGTTAGGGGTTAGGGTTAGGGTTAGGGTTAGGGTTAGGGTTAGGGGTTAGGGGTTAGGGTTAGGGTTATATCACTTTTCAGTTTTCCTGTTATAATAATTGAATAGGTGACACGTATGTGAATTAGTTTACAAAGTTGTGCTTTGCGTTTCTGTTATTTTGTTGGAAACTTGTTCCTGTGCTGTACAGTGTGATATGTCAATTCTCAGTTTCCCTATATTCGTAATTGAGTGAGCGACACACATATGATTTTGTTTACAAAGTAGTGATTTGCTTTTCTGTTTTTTCGTTCAAAACTTGTTCCTGTGCTGTACAGTGCGATATATCACTTTTCAGTTTTCCTGTTATAATAACTGAACGGGTGACACATATGTGAATCAGTTTACAATGTTGTTCTTTGCGTTTCTGTTGTTTCGATGGAAACTTGTTTCTGTGCTGTACAGTGGATGATAACACTTTTCAGTTTTCCTGTATTCCAAATTGAGCGAGCAACACCCACGTGATTCTCTTTACAAAGTAGTACTTTGCTTTTCTGTTCTTTCATTGGAAACTTGTTCTTGTGCTGTAAAGTGCGATATATCACTTTTCATTTTTCCTGTATTCCTAATTGAGCGAGCGATACACATGTGATTTAGTTTACAAAGTAGTGCTTTGCTTTTCTGTTCTTCCGTTGGAAACTTGTTCCTGTGCTGTAAAGTGCGATATATCACTTTTCAGTTTTCCTGTATTCCTATCAGAGCGAGCGACACACATGTGATTTAGTTTAGAAATAGTGGTTTCCGTTTCTGTTCTTTCGTTCGAAACTTGTTCCTTTGCTGTATAGTGCGATATATCACTTTTCAGTTTTCCTGTATTTCTAAATGAGCGAGAGACACACTTGTGATTTAGTTTAGAATGTAATGCTTTGCGTTTCTGTTCATTTGTTGGAAACTTGTTCCTGTTACGAAAAGTTAGGATTACGGTTAGGTTTAGTGTTAGGGTTATATCACTTTTCAGTTTTCATGTATTCCTAATTGAGCGAGTGACACGCATGTGATTTAGTTTACAAAGTGGTGCTTTGCTTTTCTGTTCTTTCGTTGGAAACTTGTTCCTCTGCTGTACAGTGCAATATATCACTTTTCAGTTTTCCTGTATTCTTAACTGAGCGAGTGACACACATTTGATTTAGTTTACAAAGTAGTGCTTTGCGTTTATGTTCTTTCGTTGGAAACTTGTTCCTGTTAGGAGCAAGTTAGGGTTAGGGTTAGGGCTAGGGTTAGGGATAGGGTTAGGGTTGGGGTTAGGGTTAGGGTTAGGGGTTTAAGGTTAGGGATAGGGGGTTAGGGTAAGGGTTAGGGTTATATCACGTTTCAGTTTTCCTGTTTTAATAATTGAACAGGAGGCATGCATGTGAATTAGTTTACAAAGTTGTGCTTTGCGTTTCTGTTCTTTCAGGATAGTGTTAGGTTTAGGGTATTGTCAGGTTTATGGTTAGGGTTAGGGTTAGGTGTTTGGGCTAGAGTTAGGTTTAGGGTTAGGGTTAGGGTTCTATCACTTTTCAGTTTTCCTGTTAAAAAAATTGAACTGGCAACACGTATGTGAATTAGTTTACAAAGTTGTGCTTTGCATTTCTGTTCTTTCGATGAAAACTTGTTTCTTTGCTGTACAGTTCGATATATCACTTCTCAGTTTTCATGTATTCCTAATTGAGCGAGTGACACACATGTGATTTAGTTTACAAAGTAGTGCTTTGCATTTCTGTTCTTCTGTTGCAAACATGTTTCTGTGCTGTACAGTTCGATATATCACTTTTCAGTTTTCCTGTTATAATAATTGAATGGGCGACACGTATGTGAATTAGTTTACAAAGTTGTGCTTTGCGTTTCGGTTCTTTCAATGAAAACTTGTTTCTTTGCCATACAGTTCGATATATCACTTTTCAGTTTTCCTGTATTCCTAATTGAGCAAGCGTCACACATGTGATTCTGTTTAAAAGTATTGGTTTGCTTTTCTGTTCTTTCGATGGAAACTTGTTTCAATACCATACAGTGTGATATATCACTTTTCAGTTTTCCTGTATTCCTAATTGAGTGAGTGACACACATGTGATTTAGTTTACAGAGTAGTGCTTTGCTTTTATATTCTTTCCTTGGAAACTTGTTCCTATTAGGAATTAGTATACAAAGTAGTGCTTTGCTTTTCTGTTCTTTCGTTCTAATCTTGTTCCTGTGCTGTACAGTGCGATATATCACTTTTCAGTTTTCCTGTATTCCTAATTGAGCGAGTGAAACACATGTGATTTAGTTTACAGAGTAGTGTTTTGCATTTATGTTCTTTCCTTGGAAACCTGTTAGGAACAATTTAGGGTTAGGGTTAGGGTTAGGGTTAGGGTTAGGGTTAGGGTTAGGGTTAGGGTGTTAGGGTAATTGTTAGGCTTATATCACTTTTCAGTTTTCCTGTTGTAATAATTGAACTGGCGACAAGTATGTGAATTAGTTTACAAAGTTGTGCTTTGCTTTTCTGTTCTTTCGATGAAAACTTGTTTCTTTGCCGTACAGTTAGATATATCACTTTTCAGTTTTCCTTTATTCCTAATTGAGCGAGCTACACACATGTGAATCTGTTTAAAAGTAGTGCTTTGCTTTTCTGTTCTTTCGTTGGAAATTTGTTACTGTTAGGAACAAGTCAGGGTTAGGGTTAGAGTAAGGGTTAGGGTTAGGGTTAGGGTTAGGGTAGGTTTAGGGTTAGGGTAGGGTTACTGTTACGTTTAGGGTTAAGGTTAGGGTTAGGGGGTTAGGGTTAGGGTTAGGATTAGGGTTAGGGAGTTAGTGTTAGGGTTAGGGTTAGGGTTAGGGGGTTAGGGTTAGGGTTAGGGTTATTGTTAGGGTTATATTACTTTTTAGTTTTCCTGTTATAATAATTGAACAGGCAACACGTATGTGAATTAGTTTACAAAGTTGTGCTTTGCGTTTCTGTTATTTCAATGGAAACTTGTTTCTGTGCAGAACAGTATGAGATAACACTTTTCAGTTTTCCTGTATTCCTAATTGAGCAAGCTACACACATGTGATTTAGTTTACAAAGTAGTGCTTTGTGTTTATGTTCTTTTCTTAGAAACTTGTTACTGTTAGGAACATGTTAGGGTTAGGGTTAGGTTTAGGGTATGGTTAGGTTAGGATTAGGGTTAGAGATAGGGTTAGGGGTTAGGTTTAGGGTTTAGGGTTATGGTTAGGGTTAGGGTTAGTGTTAGGGGGTTATAGTTAGGATTATTGTTAGGGTTAGGGGTAGGGTTAGGGTTATATCACTTTTCAGTTTTCCTGTTATAATAATTGAACGGGCGACACGTATGTGAATTAGTTTACAAAGTTGTGCTTTGCATTTCTGTTCTTTCGATGGAAACGTGTTTCTGTGCCATATACTCGGATATATCACTTTTCAGTTTTCCTGTATTCCTAATTGAGCAAGCAACACTCATGTGATTCTGTTTAAAAGTAGTGCTTTGCTTTTCTGTTCTTTCGTTCAAATCTTGTTCCTCTGCTGTACAGTGCTACTTATCACTTTTCAGTTTTCCTGTAATAATAATT
>JAEOAE010002612.1:0-16312 GCA_036365155.1 Meriones psammophilus
GCTGTCTTTATATCACTTCAGCGTAGGAGACGGACTGGTTGTTAACCCTCCTGTGATCTTCGCGAACAGTGGCTCTTGTTGGAGAGTGGGACCCTAGAATAATACGGTCCTTGCTACTCATGCTCCTCTACTGCCATGTTGCGCTTCCACACATACACATATATACAAGCATGTATATGGATAGATACAGATGTCCCTTTTTTCTTTATATATGTGTCTCTGTCTCTTTTTCATGCTGCTGCTGCGATGTAATTACAGTTAACCCCTGCTGCTATCACTGCTCTACCTGCTGCGGGTGTGAGGGACTGTTGCTGCCATGGTGGTTCGCTGTCCTCTCTTCGCTATCAGCCTTTCCAGGCAGCTCACCTTTTGTCATTATTACTACTGTATTATTGAAAATTATACACATCTGGGGATACAATTGAAGGTGCGTGCTTCCCCTGCTCCAACAGCAACTGCTGCGGGAAGAGACGCAGTCGGCTATGATCCCTGGTACTGTCGAGCGCACAGCTGCCAGTGTCTTCTGACTGTTGCGGAGGGAGTCACTCAGTTGCATTGGCTGCTTCCAATCAAGCAGCTGCCGGTCTAATCTCTGTTGCACCTGCAGCAGCTGCAAACGCAGGAGAAAAACCTCAGCTGTAGTACTGCAGCAGCAGAACGACAGCACACTGTCCCCAGCAGACATACCTATAACAGCACAAGCGTAGCTGTAGCATTCCTTAACGCCTGTAAGTTTGCCTCTGATGGTTGTATAGTCTCCAGAAGCCCTCAGCAGGAGCAACAACAGCATCGTGGCTGCGAAAGGACATACCAGCGGGAGCGAGTCTGAGTAGTGTGCAGCAGTCCTAAGCAATAGACAAACCGCAGCAATGCGTGCAGCACCAGTGTGGGGTCGCCGCAGGGACACTAAACAAGGATGTCACACACAGACACACACACATGTATACATCTCCTTATCTCTATCTCTCTCTCATTATATATATATACATATATGTATATGTTCATATTCTCATCTTCATATATATACCTATCTACATACGTGTATGTGCATATATTGTGACCGTGGTGGCACGTGTAAGGGCAGCAACGAAATGCAGAATTCGTACCCATAATGACAGGAGCCCGAGGCAGCCGCTGTTCTACAGTAGTGGGTGTTGTTGGCAGCAGCAGAAGTCAGAGGTTGCAACAAGGTTCAAGACGAGGTGGGGGCGTCGGAGTACCCGTAGCCAGGAGAGTGGTGTGTGCGTCTCTCAAGTACAGGCCCGTCAATATGCCGCAGCTCCTGCTGCAGGTTGAGAAAGATCTGCACCACAACAAAGCAGTGTGGGTTTTGGCAGCAAAGCTCGGCTTCCGATCTCACCGCAGCAGCAGCAACTTACAGGCGTCCAGTTGCTTATATATATAAACATGTGTATATATAAACATGTGCAGTCATGTTCTGTAGAGACACAACGAAGAAGCAGGACAGCCGGTCACTCGAGCTGCATCGCTGTGTCTCCGTTTACGTAAGACCTACACTGCGGCAGTGACCCTCTCAGCTGCTGCTGCTGCGGCAGTGTGGATCGCTATGCTGCTGCGCCATTCGGAGCGTTGCGGGGGTGTGGCTGCTGGCCGTTATTGCTGCTTGTCACGCTCTGCTGGGCGTCGGGCAGTGCGTAGAAGAAGTGGTGCTGGTGCCATGATGTCGGTGCTGCTGCGCTATCGCGGCTGCCCTCTCTTTTCTTCCACCCGGCGGCGGCAGCAGCACGCGTATACACTTCCTGCTGCCCCTCCTGCTGCAGCTGCTGTAGCTGCAAACAGCGGTATCCGTGCTGCAGCAGAGGTGCTGCTTCCAGTGTCTATCATCTGTATCCAGGCAACGAAAGAAGTCCTTCTCTCTGTCTTTTGCTGCTTCACTTCATTTCGAAAACTTCTTCTCGTTTGATGCTGCTTGGTCTGCTGCTGGCCTCGTCTCTTCAGCAAGGCAGGCAGCAGTGATGTTACTCTAACCTCCGTCCTTGCTGCTGCAACGGCTCCTCGTGCATGTGTTCTCTCCTCTCGTGGCTGTCTCAGCTGCTGTTTGACTGCCGCCACCTTCTTCTACGTCTGCCCCGGGACAGTTTGTGACCTGCTTTTCTCCTTCTAAACCTCTCTGTGCGTCTCTTTCGACTTCTTTTGAGTTGCTGCTGCTTTTCTGCGAGGTGTGCTGCTGCAGGAGGGGGAGCTGCTGCTGCGAAGGAGGAGGAGGAGGAGGAGGTGGAGTTGCGTGTCGTCTCACTCTTCAAACCCTGACGTGTCTACTACTCGTACACATCTCCAGAAGACGCAAGCGAAAAGAGTGTTCCATGCGCTCTCTCTTCTATGTCATATCCGCTCTTATTCCTCCCATAGTACACCCGCAACATGTCGCGCATGCTGCCTGCAGCTGCAGCAGCAGCAGCAGCAGCTCTTGCATACTGCCATGTACATTCCTGTATCTATCTCGACCTCTATCTATCTCTACCTATCTTTATCCATTAAATCTATCTATTTATATCTATCTATCTATATTTATCAATCTATAATATATGTATCTTTTCTGGCGCTGCTGCAAGATATTAATCTCTCCTCCCTCATACAGAAAGGCGCCGGGATGCAATGACACAATGTCTTCTGTTTTTCAATCGCTTACCCTGTATCCTCCATATCTCCCCCCTCTCTCTGTCTGCTTATCGAATTGTTGTCTGCCACTCTGTTGCTGCAGCACGTCTCCGTACACGCCTGTCTGTGATAAAGAAAGATTCTATACAGACTTTTCAACATAGCTAAGAAGATATATATATATATATGCAGGGTCTGCTGTCGCGCGCGTCTTCTCCATCTTCATGTGTGTCTTCTCTACTTGCACTCAGGAGTGCTGGCTGACCACCCGCTCGTCTCCTTCAAAAGTCCGCCTCGCCCCACATCAAATTGCGTGCGCCTTTGTCAGCGCGTCCCCAGTGTGCATGCACCTTCATCTCTGCAATAATGCATCTACACCCAGTGCGTGCATGCATCACCAGTGCGTGCATGCATCTCTGCATGCCTTTATCACTGCATGCATGCGCGTTTGTCAGAGCCCTCCCACTACCCTTGTTAACGTCTTCATAGTGCTGTTGCGTCCCTTGATTCCTTCTCTTCCACGCAGCGCCCTTACACCAAACACATATAAACACACCGCGTACGCATGTACACACATAAAGCAGGTATACATATATATATATATATATATATATATATATATATATATATATATGTATACTATACAGAGATAGACATATATATATATATATATACATAGATATATATATATATATATATATATATAGGTAGACGTACGCAGATATTTACAGATAATAGACATATACATATATATAGAGAGAAAATACATACATATATATATGTAAGGTAGCGTGGGAATGCGCAGAAATACACGAAAGAAGTCTCTCTGGTTTCTTCTTGAGAGCGCTGGGTACGCAAGAGCGACATCAGCACCAGGAAGAGCGTTAGCAGGGAAGAGGCCGATCAACCTGTGGGGGCTGCAGAAGCTTCCGCGTTGCCTACAGCAGCAACGGCAGCTACCTATCAGCAACAGCTGCCTCTCAGCAGCAGCAGCAGCATGGCAAGTCTTAGGCAGGAGGAGCACCGCAGACGCCTTGACCGACGGAGAAGAGACCCCGAGACGCAGGAGCAGCAAGAGCAGGTGTACTGCGGCATCTCCTGGCGCCTCATGCGCAAGGAAGAAATCAGAAGAACTGGGAGCACGCAACATTGGCAGCAGCGGAGAACCTACGCCGGGCAACGTTGTTGCCACCATTACAGCAAACATCTCAGCAGCAAACGCCTCCAGCAGCAGCAATAAAAGGATAGTCCCTGTATTTGCTGGGATTTGCAGCTATGTGTAACGCACACACTGGAGAAGAAGAGACGTCATCACTGCAGCAGCAACGCACGGGCGAATGCACATGCATTAGCTTGCGCGGAGTCAACTGCTGCGGGAGAGATGTCTGGGTCTGCGAGCCCCTGCTGCTGTCTCTCGTCGGGCGTTGAAGCGGGCTCGACAAGTTCTGCCCTGCACGACCAGCGGTGCTTCGCTGCAGCTGCAGCAACATGCGTAGCTGCTTCTTCTGCTGCGCAGCGGAAGCACTGGATACAGGGTTTTCCTCATCTAGAACTGCAGAGGATTACTACTGCAGCACCTACTGTACTGCTGCTGCTGCCTCTATCTGAAAGCAAGCCTCTTTTCTGTTGCGGGTTTCTGCAGCAGCAGCAACAGCATGCCCACCACCACCTGCTGCTGCGCTCCCGCAGCAGCCGCAGGGCGTGCCTTTATTGCTGCAGCAGCAGTATCTGAAGGCGACGCTGCTGCAGTTCTCCTCATGCACAACACGCGTGCTGTTGCATCTGCCACATCAACTGCAGCCTCTTTTCTTTCTCCGCTGCTGCAGGCAGCTGTCTCCCCTATCGAGCCTCTCTCCTGCTGCAGCGCCTGTCGAGTGCGCCTGCTGCTGCTGGGGCTCAGCTGCAGCAGCAGCAATAGCAGCAAGGTGGCGTCCTTCTGCACACGTCCCACGTCTCGTCTTCCGCATGCAGCAACACAGAAGAGCGCCGCAGCAGCTCCAGTGTCTACTGTTACTGCAACTCCTCCCTTCTCTCCCTCTCTGCTGCTGCTCAGTCCTGCGCAGCGAGATCAACTCCGCCGCCCCACACCCGACAGCGTTCAAGAACGTGGCTGTTGCTGCTTCTCTGGCGCATGCAGCAGCAAGCTACTGTTCGCCAGCTACGTAGTTTCCTCTGTGCCTGCTGTGTGCTGCGATGGGGACTGCTGCGGGCACGGAACACCCAGCAGTCTCTGTAGCAGCAGCAGCTCAGTCAAAAAAGGCAAAGATTCAAAGGCGCAGCAACGGAGCGTCCTATCTTCTCTCTCACTGTGAGAAGAAGAACGCCGCTTTCAAGTCTCCTTTCAGCGTTGACATCTCGTGTCACAGCAGCAGCATCTGCTGCTATATCTCCGTCATCGGCGAAGCACTTGGCTTCCCCCACATCTGACGCAGCAGCAGCACGTGATTGCAGCCCAGCAGCCGCAACTGCATCGACATTGTCTGCGGCAGTAGCAACGCTGCCAGACAGCAGCAGCAGCGCTCTGCAGAGATAAAAGAGGCAACACGCGCTAAAGCAGCAGCAGCAGAGGCAGCAACACAGCACCCCCTGGCCGTCATCGAAAAGCGGCATTCCGCTCTCACAAGCAGTCGAAAGTTCTCGGCTGCAGCAGCAGCTGTCAGCGGCAGCAGCAGCAGCAAAGAAAGACACGCATACGCAGCATCACCTTTATCTCTGGCTGCCGCAGTAGACCCTGTCCTCTTCTCGGCGGCTTCAGACGAGCTACCGACTCCAGCAGCAGCAGCAACGGCGCAGCAGTGCTGACAGCAGCAGCAACAACAACAGCAGCACCAGCTGCAGCACCAGCGACAGAAACAGCAGCAACAGCAGCAGTGACACAACGCCAATCCTAGCCAGCAGCAGCAGCAGTCCCATTAGCAACAGCGACAAGACTAACAGCAAAAGCAGCACTGGTAGCACCACCCCAGCGGAGAAGGCAGTGTTGCTGCCAGGTCTGCGTGTTCTTTCGTAGAAGAAAAGGAGAATCAACAGCGGAAGGAGGTGCTTCTGGTGCTCCAGGGAAGGAGAGAAGCTTTCTCGTCGGAGGCTAGATTTGCCTCAGCAGCCGCAGAGGCAGCAGAAGAAAGCAGCAGAGAAGAACAACAGCATCAACAGCAGAAAGGAGAACGGCAACATCAGCAGCAGCTCGTAGCGCAGCAGCAGCAAGACCCGCTGACGACGACTCTGGTTCTCTGGAAGCGAGATCAAACAGCAGGAACACCCGCTTGTCGCCACAGCAGTAGCAGTTGCTGCCACAGCAGCAGGAAGAGATGGGGAAGCACTTGCTGGAAGACGAGGCAACAGAAGCGAACAACGCTGGGCTGCTGTGTCCCTCTGCTCCACACGGAAAAGGAAGCATGCAATTGCTGGCTTCAAATCATTGGCCTGAGGTCCTGCAGCAGTGATTGAGCTGGCCTCGAGAAATGTGCTGCTTCCCCACACGTTGAGGTCTGCTGTTGCTGCTGACGCCCCACAAGGGACGTCAGCAGCAGGAAGCACGCGGCAGCAGCATTTGCAGGTGCGCAGCGCAGCAGAGAATGAAATTTTATTCAAACGTTTGCCAACCTAATAGACGAATGGTACGTTGCTCACGGATATTTGTTCTCTCACCTCGTGCTGCCTCTGGCGCTCGTCCCTGCTGCAGCAGACGTGAGGAGCAGCAACAGCAGCAGCAAACAGTTCTGCCTCTGCTGGTGCTGCTGTCTCGCAGCCTGCGCTGCAGGCGATCAAAGGAGCTCCACTTTCAGCACCGCAACTGCAGGAACACAAACACCAGGAGATGCAGCAACAGCAAGCACGGGAGGAGAGACAGCAGATGCAACAGCAGAAGGACTGACCGCAGCAGAAGGAAGAGAAGCAGCAAGAAGACGAGCAGATCATGATTCAGGTAGTGAGTCCGCGTCTTTTTGGGTGTGTTTTAAGTGGAGCCGTTGTTGGTAGACCCCGCTGCAGCTGTTCTTCCTGAGGGCGATAACAGCAGAGGGTTCTGCTGCTGCGACGGCAGCACCAAACGCGACTGCGTGCGGAGAGAAGCACCGCCGACCGCAGAAAGAGGAGACGAGACAGAAGCTTGCCCACGGGACGCTGCGGCAGACGTCCTGGCAAAATATTTAATCACCCCGCGCAAAACAGATTTTCCGCTGGGACCCCACACGCTGGGAGACGCGTCGCAGCAGCAGCCGGTACGTCTCCCCTGTTCCATTCCTGCGCTGTGGAGAGACCCACCTGCCTGAGACGCTCTGCAAGCGAGCAGCAGCAGCAGCAAATGCTTTGCTTTCTCTTTGCTAATGCATCGCCGCTTCCTGACACCAATCACAGAAATCTTCTTATATATATATATATATATATATATGTATGGGACTCCACCGTGATCAGTATATAAGTGTTTCTCCTTATATGTATATATATATATATATATATATATATACATATATGTATATGCATATATACTTGCAGATATAAACTCCGCTATATATTCATTATAGGTACTTTTACCCTGTAGAAACGAAGACCTAATATATGTGTATATATATATATATATGTATGTATATATATATATCTCTGCATATATGATGTTCTATGTTTGAGGAGCTTCTTGCTTCAGTGAGGCTACTATTGCTTTGTAAATCTCAGCTAAAACGATGTACATCCTAACGATATTGATAAGAGACATGCAGAGAAAGAGAGAAGCAGAGAGTCATCATGCCGGAAAGGCTGCTATTGCGTGCAGCAGTTGCCTCTGTGCTGTTGCGCGGGAGGGTTCTGGTCTGCACTTGATGCTGGTGCGTCTGCTCTGCACTTGATGCTGGAGCGTCTGCCGTGCTGCTGCTGCTGCTGCGTCTGCCGAGCTGCTGCTGCTGCGTCTGCGGTGCTGCTGCTGCTGCTGCTGCGTGTGTCGTGCCGCTGCTGCTGCTGGTCCAGCTCTGTCTTCGAAGTGCCGCTGCTGTGGTGCTCTGCAGGAAGAGGTGATGCTGCGTCTGCTTTTGTGGCTGCTACGTTCTGCGTGTCTTCTGCTGCTGCTGTTTAAGTCTGTGCTGTTGGCAATACGTGCGCGTCTGTGGGAGACGAAAAGGCTCCTGCAGCCATATATTTACCTCTTTGCTGCTGCTATGCTTCCTCAGCTGCCTCTCCTGCGTGAATTCCAGTTCATCTTTCAATGGCAAGTTGCCCCCCTGTTGGTTTTGCTTCTCCTGTGTAGGCAGCATGTCTGCTGTTTGTCTATCTCCTTCTGCCACTGCTGCTGCAGGTGTTCTTCGATGAAGCGCATGCATCTGCTGCTCTTCTCCCATGAATGGAAGCGTGCAGGTGTATGTGGCCGCTGCGAGAAGATGCCTGCTCGGAGAATATTCCAGGTCGGTTGTCTGCTGCTGCAGCAGCTCTATTCCTATCTACTTCTCTGTGTCTCTGGTGCTCCTTTCTTGAAGGCGCTGCCTCTGTCTTCCATGCCACTGCTGTTCCACAGACGTCTGCTGCCCCGAGTGTACGTTTAGCCAAGCAGACCCCTGCTGCTGAGTATCTCCCTGCTGCTGTTGATGCTATATATGCTACTGTTGAATAGATATCTGCTGCTGTTGAATAGATAGCTGCTGCTGTTGGATATCTGCTGCTGGTAAATGTATGTCTGCTGCTGTTGACTATAAACCTGCTGCTGTTCTTCTCTATCTCTGCTGCTGCTACATTTTCTTCTGCTGCTGTTGGATATCTATACCTGCTGCTGCCGTATGTGTCAGCTGCTGCACCATGCGTACCTCAGTCGGTGGTGCACGTCCTCCGCTGCAGCTGCTGCATCTCTTCGGGCGTTTCGTCTATCTTTGCTGCTGCTGCCCTGCCTACCTCTGCTGCTTACATCCTCGCTGTGAAAATATCTCTGCTGCTTTTCAGCTGCTGTTGCTGCTGCTGACGATGCCCCGACTTCAGAGCGCAAACAAACAGTAGACATGTATTTCTGCAGGAGCCTATCTCGAGGCTGTCTTCCACACTCTGTTGCAGAAGCAAACGAAAGTCATCTTGCTTCTGCTCTCTCTCTATCTATAGTATGCATGCGCATGCGTTAGTTCCGAATGCCTGCCCAGGTGGGTCAAGCCACCCAGTTCGCTATCTTTCAACCTTATATATATATATATAAACTCTTCTGTGGGTGGAAACGCAGAGCATGTATAATACAGAGCAGGAGGTGGTCGTCCATGCCCTGTGTGCATAAACACATCATATGTGTAGAGAGATAAAGGCAAGCCGTCTCAACCCCCTTCCACATACATATATATATATGCTTTGGCTGAATATAGACAGAGAGGTTATCGTCGTCGTGTATGTATAGAGATAGATAGGTGAGAGAGAGAAGCTGCAGTGCGCGTGACTCTGGAAGACGTGTCTGAAGAAGATCTTTTTGAGCTGTGTGTCTCCACTTCCTCCTTCCAAACATGACCTCGGCTCGGTGGAAGCAGCAGACGTCTGCCTTGTGTCGCCTCCCGCAGAAGACGATGTGGTGTCTATGGACGGCGCAGCGCTCTCCCTGTGCCGGCGGCAACAGCGTGCGTGCTGCCTTCTTGCGAGACGCTGCTGGTTGCTCTCTGCGTGCACTGGCAAATGCACGTGTGGTGTGTCGTTGTGCATGCAGTCCAGTCCAGGTGCATGCACTTCTGTGGAGTCTGCCATTCATTCGCATTCACACACTTTGCTGAAGACTCGACTTTTCGAAAAAAGCAACAAGACTATATGACGGTGGAGAGATACCTGCGCAGAGACCTTACACGTTGTTATACATAGTATCTAGGGGGTTCAGACGCACATACTCTCGCTGATCTCCAGACGACGTACGTGCACGTATCGATTTATATATGTATCCCTCCACAGCTATGCTGCCTCCTGCACGTGGATCTGCACTACGGGCATATTATGTACACGTATAGAGTCTGCACATGTACATATAATACGTGCAAGGACGCGCTATACCTTTGCAGCTGAGTTCCTTCTTTGCAGCGATACACATACCTGCACATCTCTATATTTCTATACAGGAGAATATATATCTACACCCACACACATAGAGACATCTACACACACACACAGATACATCACACACATCTACATATATACATCTACACAGGTCTACATGTATATACATCTGCACACACATATGTATGTATATATCTACCCACATATGTATATATCTCGATCTGTCTCTCGATGTCTCTGCCATCTCTGCCTGGGCCTGTATATCTCTGTATATCTCTGTGTCTCCCGTTAGCGGCGCGTTGTTTTCGACCTGTCTGATGTACACGGTGGACGGTGGGTTCACGCAGCAGCTGCGTAGCGTTTGGCGCGCGCATAGGTGCGAGTTTTTTTGAAATTTTGTTTGCAGGGGTGACCAAAAGCCGCCGTCACACATCATCTGCCCCTTTAACTAAGCACAGAGGAGCTGACGCTAAACACATACGTCCATGCATCATATCCATGTATCTATCGATGTATAGCCGTATATATGCATATCGATATATATGTATCTGTGTATACATCTCTGTATAGAGAAAATATATATATGGAAAGAGCCAGGTTTGTATGTAGGCATATCTATCTCTTTCTGAAGAACTTCCTTCGAAGTTTGGGTGCATGCAGTGGTTTTGCTGAAGGTGATGTGAGGAGCCCTGAGTCAGTCTCGAAGAAGAGCGGGCGTCTGCGTGGCGCGCAGGGTCAGTGTGCTGCTGCTGGACAGATAGCAGATATATCTGGAAGACCTTTCGTTCCCCGGGAGAACTGCACAGTTTCCTTGCAGCTTCACCTGGTGCCTGTCTTCCCTACACTCACTCGTCCTCCAGAGACTGCCGCTTCTTTCTCCTTCTGGTCGCTCTGTCCCTCTCTCTGTCCTCCACCTTTTTTTGCATCCAGCATCGCGTTCACCCCACCTCCGTGGTTGTTCTTCTACTTCAGATCAATCTCTTTTGCAGGCACCTGCTGCTAGAAGAGACACCTACGCTTGTCCCCCAGGACGTTTATCTATATATCTGTTTGTTGGGGTAGGTAGAGATCCTGAGTCTGGAGGCGAGCCAGTGAGGGTGCTTTGCATGGAGATTGTGGAGACGGAGACAGGAGTCCGAGACGAGTGCATGTCTCCGTCTCCCTATTGAAGAGGAAGAGGTTCCTCCGGAACACGATGTGAGGGGTCGCTGTTTGTGTGTGTGAACTTTAGGCATGTCTTTCTCTTCTACTTCTTTTGCTGATTTTACACGGACAGCTGTTGCTCTCTTTGGCAATATCTGCGGCACCTCCGCCAGAGGACTGCTCTGCTGCGGGCCTCGCCGAGGAGTTTTGTGTGCAGCAGCATCCTCCCGTTCCGCCCTCTTCATCATCTCCTGCTGCTGCAACACATTTGTCTACAGCTGCTGGGCCGGCCTCCCCTGCTGCTGCTTCTTCTGATCCTCATCCTGCGGGAAAAAAAGCCTCACGCTGCTTCGCCTGCTGCTGCTCTGTTTGCTCTTTCGCAGCCCCCCCCCATGCTGCTGCTGTTGACATAGCAAAACGGGGCAGCATCTGGAGCTCTTCGACACCTCTTTTCAGCAGATCTCCTCTTCAGGTGCCTCCTCGGCGTAAGAAGTCCTTCACCTGCTGTAGGAGGCGTGGCGCGCCTCAGCAGCAACGACCACGTATACGTGTGCATGCTTAGATGGCGTAGGCGCTGCGCTTGAAATAGTGAAGAATCGGCTGCTGCTATGTATGGATTCAGCTGTATACAAGTAGACGCGAAAGCACAGGCGGGTACAATATAGCGATGATGAGATGCACATTATTTCGCCTAAAACGCCAACCACATGCATTAATAAACACAGCAGTCTCAAGGAGACGGAGAAGAACTACGCAGCACTTCCTGTTGAAGACGTGCCTTTTGATGTACCTGTCTGTCTTTGACGATCCTTCTGATGCTCTAGCTGTCGGGACTGTTTTTTGCTGCTGGTTCTGTGGCGCTCTCCGTACTGCTGCTCCTGTTACTTCGTGGACAGTTGCTGCTGCCCTGCTGCTGCTGTTGCTGCAGGATCTGCTGCTGCTGTCTCGACGACGGCCCTACTGCTGTGTGGCTTTCTTTCTCTCGATGCCTGAATGATTGCTGTTCCTGCTGCTTTTGCATCTATTCTGCTGCTGTAATCCTTCGTGCTGTTGCTGTCCGTCGCTGCTGCGAGTGCGTTGTCTGCTGTCCCCTCGTCCCTGACGCACGTGCCGCTCTCTACCTCCCTGTCACTTTTGCTGGAATCTGTGCAGCTCGCACGAAGTGTTTGCTGCAAGCTGCTGTGTCTGCTTGCTGGCTGCGCTGATGGTGCTCTGGTGTGCTTGCTGCTGCTGATGTGCTCTTGCTGCGGCTGCTCTTTCTACAGAAGAGAGTACAACGCGGCTTTCAATCTGGCGCTTCTCGTCATCGAAGCGACCTTCGCGCTGCGATCGAGTCCTACCTCTTCTCACGCGCTGCAGCAGCTCGATATTCTGCTGCTGCTCCTGTCTCTGCTGCCGCTGCCTCCCTGCTGCTGCTACCCTGTCTCTGCCTCAAGTCTCTGCTGCTGTTGCAGGCACTTCTGAGGAAGCAGCAGCAGGAGACAGTTATCCCATTGTCCTGGTGAAGCGGTTGCTGCTGCTGAAGAAGAAGAAGCAAGAGAGGACGCAGAGAGGTTGAAAAGGCCACTTCAGTGGCTGCAGCAGCAGCGGAGACGAGACAAAGCAAAATTACCTTTGCTTCTCATCCAA
This sequence comes from Meriones psammophilus, assembly GCA_036365155.1. Classification (NCBI taxonomy): domain Eukaryota; kingdom Metazoa; phylum Chordata; class Mammalia; order Rodentia; family Muridae; genus Meriones; species Meriones psammophilus. The sequence continues at coordinate 12,385 of JAEOAE010002612.1, forward strand.
AGAAGACAGAAGAAAGAAGAAGCAGCAGCAGCAGACGGCAGTCCACCTCTCCATGGCAGCCCGGGAGCTGCGCTGGAACTCCTGCAGCCTGACAGACCCTGCTGTTCCTCCTGCAGGACACGTCAGAGAAGGGCGCATTGTTTCAACGGAGAAGAAGAAAAGGAAAAGCGGCGGTGGGGGAAACATCGCAGGGAACAGAGAAAACGCCTTTTCCTTCATGTTGCTGTGGATGCGCTACAGCAGAAACAGCAACGGCAGCAAACACAGCAAGTGCAGCAGCAGCAAAGACAGCAGCAGCAGCAGGAGAGAGCAGCACAGCGAGGCTTCAACTGGGAGAGGACGAGGAGAGGAAGAAGAGGGGGACCTCTGGAAGCGTGCAGCAGCAAGGACAGTTCTTCTGCATGCAGACGATGTACAAGGAGTTCTCTCGCACCATACTGGTAGCTTCGATGCTGTTGAAATGGAAGAAGGAACCTTTTGTCCTACAGTCAGGTGGGATGCTGCTAAAGTGCAGGGAGGTGTCTCCTGCAGCCTTTACTTCCCCTTCTTTCTTCCTTTCCTTGTCCCCCCTGCTTCTTGAGCAGCAACGTAGCTTGCAGGGCTTCTGGCAGCAGATCTTCCCTGCAGCAGCAGCAGAGCCGCAGCAGCAGAGGGAGTGACAGAGAAGGGGGTAATGATGAGAAAGAAACGACGCAGAAGAAGCTGTAAAGAAGCAAATGAAACTGCCTTGGTGGCACCTCTGAACCCCACGTAAGCAGCATGGCAAAGGGCGGAAGCACAGCAGCATTCAGTCCTCTCAGCAGAGGAACAGACACCAGAAGTGGAAAACAGTCATGCAGCAGCGACAGCCCCAGCAGCAAACAACTGCAACGACTGAGACAGCACCAGCACCAGCACCAGCAGCAGAAGCAGCAGCAGAAGCAGCAGCAGCAGTAGCGGCAGCAATAGCGACGCCAGATATCATACGGCAGCGCGCAGCAGCAAAGGCGTGAGACGAAAGCGCGAGTCACGGGGGATTGTGAGACGCAGGAGCAGCTCAATGCAGCCCGAGCGACGGCCGCGTGCGCGCAGGCCAAGCAGCAGCACTTTCAGAAGGCGCTCCTGCAGCAGCAGCAGCAGTCGGCAGTTAGCTGACACCGCACGTCTGTTTTGTGCGTGCGAAGAAGAGAGACCTTCTCACGCTGAATGTTTAACTGCAGCTCTCATGTGTAGAAGAAGAAAGAAGAGCCTGGCCCTGCGTGCCTGTCTCTCTACTTTGAATCCAGTGGTTTCTTCTTCAGATCGTGATCTCACCGTAGCATCCAGCAGGCAGGTAGAGGGATAGATCTCAGTGCAAAAATCCCAAGGAAGAGAGGTCAATAAGGCACACGCAGACTCTTCGCCCTGTGCAAAGTTCGTTTTTCTTCTCTATTCAACGGAGGTGCATGTCTCTCTGTGGTCTTTCTTTGTCTGTTTTCCTATCGTCCGCATCGAGCCGCTTCATGCAAAATCCACCGAAGCGAAATTTTCACAGGACGTCACATAGATAGCTGCCGAGAGACTCTGCATATGCAAAGGCATGTCTTTCTTTGAGATCAGAGCATAGATGAAGAACTATTCATACAAACAAATATTTAATATAGAGGCGCATGCGGAGGTCGACGCACGCTTTGCTGTGGCTTGAAAGTTTGCAGCCGCAGCACGAAAGCTGTGTGGCGTGGTAGGAAACAGGAGAAAGAGAACGACAAAGAAAGAAGTAAAGAGTTTGAAAATCAACCGACGGAAAAAATATCCAGGTCTTGTTGAACTGAATCGCGTAGACATAGTACATCTTTCTTCCTCGAAGCGCACAGCCTCAAAAAGACATACACTTACATATATATACATATGTGTGGGTGTGTCTCTCTCTCTGTATATGAAGTTGTGCTTCTTGTGGTCTTGCATGGGCGTCTGAGGTCTGTTTGCTTTTGGCTGCAGGCCGCTGTTGACTCTTCCGCTGCAGGCGGGCAGTCGTGGGTAGTGGAGCTTCAGTCTGCTGTTGGCGTTTATAATTTACTCCAGCAGTAGATGCAGGCAGCTGCTGCTGCTGCTGCACGTTGCCTCGGCTGCCTGGCTTCTGCAAAGGAGGCGCCCCAGCAGCAAGAGCAGCAGCAAACGCCTCCTTCTGCCTTAGAGGAGCAGCAGCAGCTCTACTTCAGCAGCAGAAGATTGTTCTGCTGGTGCATCCTTCGACACAACAGAAGAGACAGAGAGTTGGTGCTGCTGGTGCTGCTGCTGCCGCCGCTCTGCATGGGGACCTTGAACAGCAGCAGCAGCAGCAGAATTAGCAGGCATCTTCCACTGGGAAATGTTCAGTAGATGCAGCGCTGCAGCGGGCGCCTCGTCTACAGCGGCAGAAGCGCCGGCAGAAGCGAGAGCAGCAGAGGCTGGAGGCAGCAGGCAGTCAGCAACAGAAGGGAGCAGGACAAGAAGAGAAACCTTTCTCCGAGAGAGACACTACTCGCAGGAAGAAGAAGCATGCTTCGCTGGCTGCAGAAGAGTGTTGCTGCTGTTTCTGCTGCAGCTGCTGCCACGGGATGTCAGTGCTCTCTTCCTGCCCTTTGGCCCGCAGCTGTTGCTGCTGCTGTTCCTCTGCCTGCTGCTTCCTCTGTTCACACAGCACCTTCAGGTGCTCCTGCTGCATTCCGGTTGCTTCTTCCTTCTTCTCCGTGCCCCCTCTTCCCTTCTGCAGCCTCGGCTTCCGCGTGCTGCGATGTTTCCCACCCTTCTCGGCAGCGTGTACTTCGCTGAGCAGACCTGGCTATGCCGCCTTCCTGCTGCTGCTGTTCTTCCATCTCCGTCGGCTTTGCTTCATTCTTCGGCTTCTTCGATGTGCATATTTGGAAGTTTCTACCGAGGCGCGCAGCCGCTGCTGCTGCCCCGGCTGCTGCTGCCCTTCTCACGCGCTGCTGCAGCACCGCTTCTGATGAGCAGCAGCAGAAGCACAAGTTACAGCAGCAGCAGGACAAGCAGCAGCAGCAACCGAGTGTGAAGTCCCATGGGGGAGGAAACGACGCTGCCCCTGCTTCATGTGCTTCTTCTTCCTCTGCCGGTGCGACGACGCTAAGTGCTCCTAGACGCCCAAGGCAGGAGTCTCTGTGCCAGCGCTGCTGCCGCGACTGCTGCTGCAGCAGCGCTGGGGTGCACTGCCCACAAAGGTCTTTCGAGCGCTTCAGGCTATATGACGCAGGCAACAGCTGCTCTTGCTTCTGCAGAGGCAGAGCAGCTGCGCTGCTATTACCGCAGACAGCAGGTAACAGCAGCGTCAACTCAGCGCAGCAGCAGCATTAAGTTCTGCTGCGGCGGCAGGCGGAGCAGAGGCAGCAGCAGGAGACACTGGTCAGGTTCTCCTGCTGCAGCAGCTACAACGAATAGCTGCAGCTGCGACAGACAGCAGTGGCACAACTGCAGCAGCAGCAACTGCAGCTGTTGCAGGCGCTATTCTCCCGCAGCTGCCGTTTCTCCTTCTCCTTCTCTCACTGGCAGTCTGCTGCTCCTATTGAAAAGAACACTGCAGCAGCTCTAACAGCAGCAGCGCAGCGATTTCCGTCGTGGGAACTCCTGCGGCTTGGAGGACGCATCGAGAGAAGCTCCCGACTGGGCAGCAGCAGCAGACGTCCTCTCGAGCAACATAGCAGCGCAGCAGCAGAAGCAGCAGACGCAGCAGTCGCTGCTCGCCAAGGACGGAATCCTGCGGATACGAAGCAGCAGGAGGCGCCACAGCAGAGCTGCGCCTTCCTCTCTGGCGCAAGGTAGGGCACCAGACCTGCCAGAGAAATTGCTTCCGATGACGCACGCAGCGCAGCAGCAAAGTGAGCAACATGAGAGCAGAAACAATGCACAGCCTCCCCCACTCAGCCATGGCCGCTGCCTGCACTCCGCCATCTACCCGCCATTCCCATCGTCTCTA
>JAEOAE010002194.1:0-15721 GCA_036365155.1 Meriones psammophilus
TCAGAGATCTCTGCCCAGTTCAGCTGTTCTGCTTCTTGGTGCCTGAAGGCAAGACAAGAATATGTGACAGTGTTCATGTGCCAGGGGGTGGGAGGGTGGGGGGAGGTGCCTAACTCAGTGACCAAAAAAGCACAGAAACCATGAGAGACTAAGGATAAGCATACCTTCACAGATCTTCCCCACAGGCCTCATTTTCTAGTTTTCATTATCTCCAGTAATACCATCAAATTACAAACCTATCAGTTTTCAGAATCCATTGGTTAGATTGGAGCCTTCATGATCAACCACCTCTCCAGCAGGCCTGTTGGGGTGAGGGTATTCCATAGTCAAGCCATAACAGAATTAGATATGTCTTTCAGAGAATGTGGAAGTAGGCTAGATCTAAGGGAGAATATAATTGGAGTACAAGAAGAGATTCTAATTACAGCAGATTTGTAGAAATCCCATATTCAGCAGAGGCAGGCTCGGAGTTAGTGAAACCGCGTTTTCATGTTGTGATTTAGTCCCTGAACACTCTGAGGTGTGGATTGGCCAAAGTGATACCTAAACCCGTGAGGACCTTTCATTCAAAATGGTGACACTCAGACGGAGAGGGAGTCAACAGCAGAACAGTTCATGAATGGTGGCCAGCCCTGGAAACTCAGCACCTGTGAAGCAAAGTCTTAATAGCTGTGCTGTGCTAAAGCCAACTCATTACTAGCTGAAACCCAACTGTAAATATCCAGACACTTTGAAGGCTTGTGCTCCACACCCAAGGTAGCTTGGATTGGACTACCCTATGGAACTGTCACTTACCATAGACTAATACCCACCCTTGACCTTTTGTTTTGTTTTGTTTAGCAGTAGTTCCACCAGCACAACACTGCTCATACAATAAGGTATTTATATAAAACTAACAGTGCTACATAACTTAGTTATAGACTAAAATCTCACCAAAATGGCTTTTTTCTGATTTACCTAAGTAACTTGTTATAGAAGAAAATCAGAATAATAGAACCATAAAATTAATCTGCAAATGAATTTTGTCAGTAATTACTTATGAAACTCCCTTACTCATTCTGTATCCTAGTCTTCATGAAAGGGAAAAATGAAGGCTTAAGACACAGTTCCTGTCTGTAGAACAGTCCATTGTAGGAGATTTGAAAAATGACCAGCTAGGTCATTTATTTTAAATCCGATATTATCATTTTACAAATTCCAGTCCTACATCAGCTCTCACACTAACACATAATCCCATACATCATTCATGTGGTTCTTAGCACAGACACACACACACACACACACACCAACTAGGAACTCTGTGATGGCTTTATGAGGTTCCATCCTTTCAGCTAAGAGATTCAGCCTTCATATTTATACAGTTCCTGTTTATTCCTAATAACCCAGGCCTCCAGCTTCTTCCAAATTTTATGTAGCATCCTTCACTTCCCTACTTTCCTAAAAGTATTGTCTGACTCTGTCGACCCAGGTTTGTAAGAAATTTCAACAAACTTTCCAGTCATAGAACACCTGGAGATGCAGATAAGTCAAAGCAGGCCAGTCCGAGTTAGAGCCTTGCAGGTACTGTGCAGTCATCTGGGGCCCTCTGCACAATCTTGCGACATTGTCAATTCATCATCATTTTAAACAACCCACCTAATAGCTCACTTACTGGAAGTCTCTCAAAAACTCCACAAGTTAGCATACTTGAAATATCAGACATTTTCTTTAAAACATCTGGGATCCTCTTCAAGTGCTGGTCACTGGGGTTTATGTGCTGGTGTGCCTATGTGGGCAAAAGATATTTACAGATATTAGATTTGCTTAAAAAACTATAGTGTCTGTGCCTCTCGCTATAATCTTTGCATGCTCACAGTGGAACCTTTCTTTGAGTTCTCTGCTAAGCACATTTCTGCAATACCACCTAGGCTAGGTCTAAGCCTGAGAAAAAGCAAACAGTTCTCAGAAATCCAGCAGTTGTTCAGTGTCTTTTATTTGTGGTTTTGTTGCTCTGTTTACAACATCAACTGAGCTACAGTAATCTGTTGCTTTCTAGAATTTGCTTGGAATGCACAACTTGGGAAGACTCTACTATGAGCCATTAAAAAGAGATCGCCATGGCAACATCCTCATTGTCACCATCAGGGGAAGTGGAGATGCTTTATTCCTTTTTAATGGCAAGTGGATGCAGATATCAAAACTGCAAAGCCAGAAAGTCTCTATCAACACCTGAAGGCCAACAGCACTTAGATATCTTGCTAATAACCATCCAGATATGTAGGATTTTCTTGATTGCCCTGATGGTTCTGATTCTGATACATTTATGGCAGCTCCCAGCTGTAATGTATACATAGGCCATTCACGTAAATGGTGATGCAGGAAGTCTGATGAGTCACTGTTCACACTCCATATGTAGGAAGCGATGCTGTGGCTCACTTGCATCGATCTGTCCAAATCTGAAGCTGATCAAACAGTCATAAGGGTGGGGCGCTCTGAAAATACCTGACAACTATACTGATCCTTTCGTCAATATGACCAGAGAAATAACATAAGAGGCAGGTTTCTTTTGGCTCAGGAGTCTTGGGGCATTACAGTCCATCACAATAAGAAGGCATAGGACAATGGCTCAGCCATTGAGAAGGAGCCTGAAGCAACAGCTGTTCACATTGTCACAGATCAGGAGCTTCTCGGAGGCCAGAACTAGGGTTAGAAGTGAGGCTAACAGCCCCTAAAGACCCTCTGTTGGCAAACTACTTCCTCAGGCAGGTCCTACTCCTGAAGGTCGTTGCCCTCCAGATTCTACCAGTCAGGAATAAGAAATCAAAGCAGTGAAGCTAAGTTCAAACCTAGGATTCAGTTCAAGCCTTAACACCAATGAGCCAGAGAGAAGAACTGAGTCAGTCAAGTAGGGAATCTGCAGAGGCGCCGGCTTGTGCTCACCAGAATGGAGTGTGACAGTACAGGATCACACACCATGTTTATTCTTGCCTGTTCTTCATAATACTCTGCAAGACAGCAGGGCACAATTAAACCCACTTTAGGAATGAGATCGAACTCAAACCTCTTTCCTAGGTAGCACACAAGGGTTAACTGGGTGAGACTCAGGAAGCTTTGGCCCCATAGGCCTTTCATTTTTCACAAGCCCCTTTTCAGAGCCTCCGGCACTCATCAATTAACATTTGAAAGTTTAACTCTTTTTTGGGGGTAGCATTTCTTTATTAGAGAGAGTGTGCCACGTTGTACTCGGGGAGGTCAAAGGACAACTTACAGGACCAGGTCTCTCTTTCTACCTTAGTGGTCCCGGATCCCACTCAGATCATGAGCTTGAGAGAGCCAACACATCCTACTCAGCCATCTCTGCCCTCTCTTCTTTTTCTGAAAAAAAAAAAAGGACCAGAAATTACTTTGGCCTACGGTGCTACAAGCCAGAGTGTAGCCTAGACACAACAACAACAAAGTGCCAAACTAGCAGAGTTCAGCTCAGATCATCCGACACGGGAGGCTTCTTTCAGCTGTCCAGTCATGCCCTGCGGTATGAGGAGGAGACTTGAGTAAATACTCACTTAGTGTTTTAGTGAATGATGGAGATGAGAGCTTCCAGCAACCACCCAAAATTCAAACTGGGTAATTCATAGCAGACCTGAGCTAGATGGCAGGACCAGAAGCTGAGCTGGCTGTCCCAGAGCTCACAGATTAATAAATTTAACCGTAAGCGAAGTGGCTCATAGTTTCATATCTGACATGGACTTCAAGCTGCTTCAATGTCTTTCTTGTGTGTGTGTGTGTGTGTGTGTGTGTGTGTGTATGTGTGTGTGTGTGTGTGTTAACACTGTGGTATATAGAATTCACCAGTTATGTAGAAAGCTGGTGGAAAAACATCTACTGAGCAACCATGGGAGTCTCTGTCGCAATGAGTCCCTTCTGTGCGTGGAAGGACAGTCAACCTCCCAGCCACACTAGTGATCCATGTTGCCATAAATGGCTTGCTCCCTTTCACTCCCAAGGGGTCTAATGCAAAATGACTGATGCTCGCTTTACCCCTGGTCAAGCGAGGACAAAGCCTAACATGGCAAAGGTGATGTTCAGATGGTCAAGACCAATAGCTCTGGATTTGATTTTGTAAAATTTAGGTTCATAGGAAATTGGCAGAATGTATGTGCATGTGTAGAGTGGTAAGACAGGAACCTGAACACACTCATGTCCTCTCTTCGCCCTGTATAAAGTGCTAAAAGAATCATTCAAGAAATCATAATAAATTTAGTTTTACAGGGTGGCTAATACACCCCAATCCCTAGAGGATAACCTGGGGTCTAGCCTACCTTTTGCTGTGTGAAACACAGGCCCCAGCATGATATAATACCTGGTTTCTCATGGACTTATTACATTAAAATGTATTTACAGATTTTGAAAAATCCCAATCTGGTGAAAGGTTGTTAGAAGGAGACCAAAAATAGAGGTGGGATCAGGTTTCCACACAGATCCAAGTGGAAAATTCATCCCCCGCTGACTGGCGCATTCCTGCTTGATGTCATTCCTACCCACCCCCTCTCCTTCTCCTTCCCCCACCTTTTCCTCTCCCACCTCCCATGCAAGGTCTTATGCTGGACAGGGAAATGGAATAAAATAACAGGTGGTAGCCAGCTCTGAAGACTGGAGGCGAAATTCTATCAGGAGTTGTCTTTACTAACTCTTATGAGGTTGAGCTAGAACTTGGTAGTCAAGATGGCTGGATATGTCCCAGTGACAAGCCACACTATCCTCTCCCACAGAAGCAAGGGACATAAGGCATCCCAGAGGAGGTCTTGACTTCTTCCTGGCGACTTCACAACACATTGTTAGTATCCTTTTAAAGCGAGGGTGACTAGATGGCATTCAGTTCAATCTCCGCTCACATTGGCAGAGAGGTGTTCACTGACCCTTTGTCTCCTTTCTGAGAAAATAAAAATATTCTTCTCACAGGAGTCTGATGACAATGAGAGGAAAGAGGATGTAAGCATCAGGACATTAATAGCCACAGTAAATGTTCGCCATTTTTATTACTTCTCCATTCAGACCACTTTTAATCCAACTCCTCCAACTTCTGGGGAGACCTCTGTTCCTGGCTGGTCATCCTTTGAGGCATTTTATCACCTCACTTACATTTCATAACAAGTGAAAGAAACTCTGTCACGAAAATTATATGATTCACAGCTGGATATTCAAAACAGGTAAAGGCTTCAACAAAATCTTACCCCCACAACAGATCTATTCATCTCCTGGAGACCTGGAATTCAACATCAACTCCTCAAATTCCCAACCTTCTCAAGTCTCAGGCTTTCAAAAGATGGCCCATCTCATATATCTAGGAGAGATCCTCTTTATTTAGAGTCCTTCAGGCAAACTGATTGGCAGTGCAGGTATTTCCAACAAGCAGGCTGCTTTGAGGTGGTGCTTACTCTGTGACCTTCAGGGACTGGATATCTTGCATGAAGTTGTCACAAGACCATTAACCTCATACATGTGTACTATGTATAACCCTGACAAGTGCTATATTAGCATCGATTCTCTTGAAAAGCCACTGAGGTTAGATAATTCTGTGTCAAGCCAGATATAAAGATATACATATCAAGGATATAGTGTACCTTGATTACCCAAAATGAGAGAAGATGGGTTTACCCACTTTAGCCTGGAGCCCTTTAGGTTCTGCTGCATTGCTATATGCACTCTCTCCTTTCTCAAAGGCTGCCCTAAAAAACTATAACTTTGCTTTTCTGTTCCCTTTCTCTAGGCCTTTCTTGTACAACTAGATGCCCAAGCGCATATTACCTCTTCTGCCTTCTCTGCTGTCTTACTTGTACGTTCCTACTACACCAGCCCCCAGCCCACAATACAATTATCCAAAGGAACCAGAACTATTACTGAAAAAGAGACTAACTGAGGTGGAAGTAAAAACAACTAAAGATTCACCCATGTGAATATAAACCTTTATAAGCACCAAAGGATATAAACAATCTCAATCTCTAATGGTTAAGTAAATGGGTGAACAAAACAGGATTTTAGCCATGTAATTGGGGAAATTATTCAGCCATGTCACGTGAGCATAGTAATATAATCCATGTTGCGGCCTAGATGAGCCTGAGAACTACATAATACAAAAGAAGCCAGAAAGAAAATATCACAGCTTATGTAACTCCATTCATATGCTATGTCAATAGGCAAGGTCAATGAGACAGATTGCCTGGGTGCGGAAGAAGATTGGAGAATTGTGAATAGTAGATGTGAGCTTCTTTCTAGAGTCATTAAAGTCTGGATGTTAGGACTGGCAGCTACACAACCTTGTCATTATACTAGCTGTGGGTGAGATGCTCTATGAAGATGAAATTTATGAATTCACGCCTCCAGTTGAGGGAAGAAGTGGCAGGAGCAATAGGGCTACAGTAATCAGTCTCATCCTTATAGGAAGAGGGCAGCCCCCCAATCGACCCGGCCTGCTGTGAATTAGCGTGAACAGGTTCCATTGTCAAGAAACATTTCCACTTTACTAAAAACAGTTGGAAGTATGGAATTTAGGATAAAATTCTCCTTTTTTTTTAAAAGCCATAAAACAATTCAGAAAGTTACTTTCTGGTCCTAATTAGTCCTGGGCCACAGACCAGCAGCCCCTCCTTTGTGACTTGTGGTTTCTCTATACTTTGCAGGAAGAAAGCGATAAACAAATAAAACAACAACAGCAAAACAAAAAACAAAAAACCCTCCTGTGGTTGCTGTAGGCAGCTGTATTATTCCTTTGGCAGGCTCTTAAGATAGCGGCCAGCGGGTAGACCTTTGGTGAAAGATTCTCAGAAGATTCTCAGATATCAGTAGACCCAGGCCAGACCTCACCCCACCTCCTCTCACCTTTCCCAGACATGTTTTTTGCAACATCAACAAGGTGACAGGCTCTCTTAGGTGCTATAAGAAAATCAAATGAAGTAAGTCAGGACGCCTTCTCCAAGAAGGAGTTCAATCAAAGGAGAGACAGACTTATGCAAACAAATCCCACAGTAAAACAAGGCAGAATAGCATTACAAACAGTGTAGTATGTAGTACAGTGTAGCACCACACAAAGCAGCCATTAATTCTGCCTGGAAATATCAGGCATTGCAGGAAGGAAGGGGGCATTAGGCTGGGCTATGAGGGAAGCTAAGTTTATCAGATGGAAAAAAAACAGCCCAGAGGAGGGGGTGGGAAGCATTAAATGGGAGACACAGCAGGGACTAGACAGAGCTGGAGAGCAGCCTCAGCTCCACCAGATTCACACTGGCCTCCCCAATCTTCATATGGACCTTATTAGCTGATTAAACTGCTCAAGCTTTCTCCCTTGCACTGGAATGTAAGTTTTACAAAGGAAAGAAGAATCTGTTCATCAACAACCTAAGCGTAATCCCTGGCATGTATGCAGGTGCTTTATGCAAAGAACTGAACCTGGTAGTGAAAGGCCTGAGGCAGGAGGGATCCCAAGTCTGAGACAAGTCTGCAGGTTACGAGTGAGTTCAAAACGAGCCTCGGCAGGATTACCAAGCCCATATCTGGAAACACAAGTAGTTGGGAGGCCAGCCTGGTCTGGGAGGCAGTTCCAGGACAGCCAGGGCTACACAGAATCCCTGTCTCCAAAACTGGCGAGAGTCTGACTGGATTGCTCTGGGGGCTGGAGAGATAGTTCAGCTAAAGTGCTGGCTGCTCTTCCTAAGGTCTTGAGTTCAATTCCCAGCAACCAGTGGTGACTCACAGCCATCTTGGCGAATCTGGTGCCCCCCTTCCTGCGTGCATGAAGAATGCGACACAAGAGAAGGCCCAGAGGATACAGTTCTGATGCTGGGGGAGTGCTCCCTTCATGCCCAATCTGAGGTTCCCACCCTCATCCCACAGACACAAGCAGGAGGCTGTGTAGTGAGTCCATGCTGGGAAGAAAAAGCAAATCCTTGTGTCTAGAGACAGAACACACAAAGGAGCCGGGGTTGATGGAAGGCAGAGCCTGGGGTGCAGGTTAGAGGTTAGATCAGGTGATCAGCTCAGCTTGCTCTTAGAGCCTTTCCTGGTGCTTCAGATTATGTGAATGAGACAGCTTTCTCTTCCCATTCATTTTCCCGGAGACTCCAAAACATTCTGACTAATAAAGGATAAATGACTATGCAAGAACACAAAAATACACAGTAAGTGCTCAGGAACATTCTTTTAAAGAATTGAGCGAAGAAAGCGGAATTTCCCGTCCCAAAGTGGTGTTGGTTTTTGGCCACTAAACACAGTATGTTCCTAAACTCACATTTGACCTGTGGTCAGCTCAAACCCTCACATGTTTCTCTCACACCCCTCACCCATCCTATATTGCACCTAAGCGTTTAGGTCTTAACGAGCACATGTTCTTACTACATTTCAACCCTAATTATGATGAAACATTTTCCAGCGCACTGGGGCATTCACTTAAACCACTGCTATTTTCAGAAAGGTAAACCACACCAAATTTTGAGCCACAAATTTGATACACACACATTCTTGATTTGCTTTTTTCCAAATTTCAATAAATGAGCTGAAAACACTGGCCCTTGGGACCCGCCTCCTACTGGGCTATCCTCGAAATCTGTGTCTGCTGTTCCATACCATCTTCATTATCCATGAAGCATTCAGCCCAGTTATCTGGCTTGTTAAAGCAATATGGTCAAAGAATCGTTTTCCCCCCATTATCCGGTGGAATGGATTCCATTGGAAACTTCACCCTGCTCTTGCAGATGCCTATTTTGTTGCTATCGGAAAAAGGCAAACTTTCTCTTCATAAATCCCATACAGACTCCTCTGTTGCCTCAGGGTTGCCTGGTTGGTGAAAATTGATTGTGTGGTACGTTTCTTTCTCATTTCCCCCAAGATCAATAATTTGAGGTGCTTTAATTACCAGCAACAGCCTGGTAATTAAAGGATGTGTCCTGTATTGTCCCTGCTTCTGTTGCAAAGATGGGCATATTTGCCTTTCCTTTCACTCTTCGCAGAGTCTCAGTGACACGTGTGAGTCTATAACCACACTGCCTGTACCCCCTAGAGGTACAGATCTGTCGAACTCTGTTGATTAAACTACTTCTATTTTCCCTTCTCACATTAATCATTTATCATCTTTGATGTTATTCGCCCAGAACAATAACCTTGGCCAAACCTATTCTACTCAATTTACTTGCCTACGATCTGTCTGGAAGAGATGTGGGAGAAACACTGCTAAATTCAGGCTCACTTGTCTAGATATATGTTTTGCTATAGATCATATTATATTTCCTCTATTTTTTGCCAAGTGCCTTTTGGACATTATTTTTTAGACTTTGTTTTGTGACTATTCTGATATACCTGTCACTCCAGTTCTTAACTTGTCCTGTTCTGTTCTGTCTTAGAGATCCCAGGCCTCGCCGTATACTAATTCACTGATATTCCTGGCACAAACATGATTAAAGAAGAAAAACAACCATCTCACTAATTTCATTGTCTAGTTGAAGAAGACAAAGGACTGTGGTTCTGTGGCCCGCCTTGAGGATGTGTGAGGATCTGGGCTTAACTCGGTGTGCAAAAGCGAAAAGCAGAAAAGGAAAAATGTCTCCAAATCAGGATTCATTTAGTGCCTCCATTTACAAAACTGGAAGTAAACACTGTGTGATAGGTCTGCTTACTCTCCTGCCTTTCTTGGCTATCTAGGAGGAGGCATTGCAGCTATTGTAAGCCCTGGGTGCTCCTTTTTGGGAAGCCCAGAGCACCCTCTTGGTGATGGACAGGACAGAGGGTATGATCATGGGCACACTGAGAAGACAGTGAGCCCGGCCCGAGAGTCGTTGCTTCAGGAAGTCTGGCATCAGGACACTTCAATCACTCCTCTTCCATAAGATTTATGTACAGGTTCAGGTGTCTGTTTCATTTTAATTCTTGTCCTCTTCACATTTAGTACTAGAGTTGGTTCCCTTGATTTTTGCTCTTTAAAGTTTAATTTGTCTTTCTTAACATTGTTTTGAATTGAAAGCCATAATTATAACCATTAACTGAGTACAGTGAGTACACTTTCACATGTGCATGCAATGTGAAATAGTTAAATCGGGCTGATTAGCATTTCTATCATCTCATTTACTTACCTATGTTTTTGTGGTGGGTGCATTTTATGAATCTCTCTACCTACTCCATGCTTTCTGAAGAAGCCAGGTTAAATGCAGTCTGAAAACTTCCTCTAATCAGTTAACCCACTCATCACTTTTCACTTTTCCCCCAAACCCTGCTGTCAAAGGCTTAGGTAGTAGATGAGTCTACCCACACAAGGAGTGGGCAGGGGAGAATATTAGTTGTCTGTCATCTGAGTTTCTGCAGCTACATGAAGGGTAAAAGTCAGAACCCACAAAAGCCACTGAGACTGATTACAGCAACCAAAATCCCCATCCAATATATCACTGCCCCTTAACTTGGCATACCCTAGCATATTAACAGCTCCATTCACCTTGTAGGACATTTTCCACATGACAGCATAATACAAATTCAACATAAAATCATGTAGTGTTTTGACCTTGTTAAAAAAAAAAAGAAGAAGAAGAAAAGTTTTGAAGCTTATTAATAAGGAGACTCAATCAAAGTCATGGTCCAATGCAGTCATTGACCATTGAGAATCAGGCATGACAAAACAGTGAATGGGTGAAGAACATAAAATGAACCAGCTCTTCATAGGACATTACTTGTATATCAACATTTTAAAGGTCTAGGAAAATGATGGGAAGACTTTGAATACCTTTACATAAACTTATTTTCTAAGTCAAATGAGAAAAGTATCATGAGCTACCATACAGTAAGTCCTAAAATGCTAATCAAATGAACCAATGGTCATCTCATTCTTTCTTCACTCTTAGCATTATTGTGTAATTACAAATGCAACATAACTATTAATGGTTTAAAATTAAATGAACCACTTAGTGCTGTTTTTAATTTTGAAATAAAAGTGATACTTTTTCACTGCTTACTACTTGTATTCTCTTTTAAATCATTTCTTTAAAGTGAACTTTTCTACCTTAATTATCCTAATGTCAAAATAATGTTTGTCAGCATTATACAGACATATGTTTATTTTCCACAGCTAAACTATAAGCCCCCTCCTTAAGGACAGATACTGTGAACTCTATCCTTCTTTATTATCTGCCTCCCCCCAGCGCCTATTCCCTATCATAACCACAAACTTATCCTTGGCACAGAAATCTGAGAAAAGCGAACATTTAAAATATATATTAAAGACTGATTACCTGACTGCAGAGATCATTTTCCTGCACCTGAAGGACAGGCAGTAACCTCAACAACTTTCCTCTACTCGCAGTGGTGCTGGAGGTTCTTACATCAGTCATTCACAGCAGGCTCACCTTGAAGAACAGGTTTGAGGCCCTGCAGGATGACTATCACAACTCCCGTTTTCTCACTCTGCCTTGCGGGACCTCCTCTCCTACCACAAGAGGTCATCGCACCTCTCCTGGGCTGGATCTAGGATACCTAAAGCTATGCAGAGTTCTGTGGATCAGATCAAAGTGCTTGTAACCCAAGGGTGCAACATTCTCTGCCACGTGAAGATCTGCGAGAACAGCAACATCTCCAAGTAAATTGGTCAGAGTTGGGACTTTCTTTGGTCTCATGTGCTCACAGTCCAAGTGCTCTCTATCTACCAGTGTAGTGTCCCTGGAGATGCTCCGCACAGCAAGATGAGTCCTGGCACCTAAGATAAGGTCAACTGGGAGGTAAGCACTAAAGGAGGTGTTGCACCTTCACTGTCCCTTCTTGCCCCACTCAGGGTGCAACCAGGATGCTCCACCTGTTTACGAACAAGAGCTGTCTTCATACTGCTGTTCCCAGTATCTTTCCTCTGCATTGAGCAGTTCATACCCTTCTTGATCTTTGTTTTAATAAGCTGAGAAAGTGGTATCTGGTGATGCTAATGCCTACCTGATCTAAAGGCCCCACCATTTCATTCACACACTCTAACTCTCTCACTCTCTCTGCCTTTAGGGGCTATATATTTCCTCCATGTCTGACAGTTCTCTAGGGAAGAACAAGTATCAAGGCCCAAACCTCAGAAATTTCCTCCATGGTTTGGCATTTGGTGAATTACTTTGTTAGTTTTGGGGCCCAGTTGCCTTGTCTTGGTAATCTGGCTCAACTTTCTAACTGACCCTAACAGCAGGAGCTCTCATTCATCTACTGTAATGAACTGAACTGTGTTCAGCATGAAAATAAAGAAAAGGAACACATAAGAAAAGGAAAAGGTCTCCAGATTGCCTTAGGCATCAAAGAATCACAAACTTGACTCTTAAGTTCTTTACAAGTCAATACTTATGCTAGAAAACAAAATTTGGCCCTTCAGAGTGGGTGTCTACTGTGCTTTAGACTTTAGTAACTACAGCACCTCACAGGTTGCATGAGTACTACCAGGGACAATGAAAAGACAGTTGAGTGGGAGAGATGTAGTAGTCCTGAGTACTCCCTGACCACCCACTTCCCTCCTTCACTCAATTGCACCAGGGCCTTAGTCTGCCCTCTGGTGGTCATTTCCACCATCAACATTTGGTAGCTTCAAAGTCTTTTCAGAAGACTGCAAGGCTTGTTGTGAGTTGACCGACAATGGTCATTTTCACCCATGTCTCTGGATTGCGTCGTGAAGTCTTAGTCACCATTCTTTAGTAATTATATCGACAGATTCTCCTTTCGAGGTCCCAAGTTCACTAGTACAAGATGTACCCAGCCTTCCTTCCGCAGGGTCCATCCATCCCACCATCTTAGAGCCCGCACACTGACTAGTTGGCGACAGTGAGGCTCTTACAGTGATTTTCTAATTTGGTTCCAGACCTCGTTTTAGCATATATTGAAGCTAATCTTAAGCCTCTCGTCTAGTTGTGTATCAGTGATGAAAAGGAAAACCATTCCCAAGTAGGCTCTCAGGATTTCCATTATTTGTGAAGCTAAAGTATACCCAAATTACAATAAAATTAAGTTTGAATTTTCTCTCTCTTAAACTCCTTTCTTATTGGAACAAATGATAGATTTTCCATAGTCTTACATCCAGTATGAGACAGGAAATGAAGCAGATCTCTTAAAACAGAAACTTTTCTAAGAGGCAGTGAGAGAGTGGTGGGGGTGGTTGATTGACACTTATTTCTCTTGCACTTTTATTTTTTTTAATGAACCTCCTCCAGCGTAGTCAATTTGGTTTTCTGACCCAGAGACTGGAGCCCAGGCTGTGATGGACCTTTGGTGAGAACAACCCACCATAAAGAGGGCTGGCTTTCCTTTGCTCGCTAGCCTGCTCTTGAGGCCATTACTGCTCCCTGTGGGCTACAGGGAGAAAACTAGACCAACTAGGCGTCATTTAGAAAATTGTTAAATTACCTGTGGAAACAATATTGCCCAAGAGGCATTACCTTGATCTTTTCATGCCCCTTTTGAAGAAGTGGCTTTGGGGACCAGCCAGATGTTCTTTCCTCCCACCTCTATTCTTTTCCCCTTCCCTTCTGCTTGACATTTGGAAAAGTTCATTAGGGAGAGAACTATAGAGCATGCAGAATGAAGACACAGATGACTGGTTTGGGAGGAAGGAAGGAAGCAAGTGATGTGTGTCCCTGGTTCCTTTTATTGGAGATTGTCTGGTGTTCCTGTTTGTGATTCTCCTCAAGCTTTTGGAAAGGAAGGAAACCAAATAGTTCCCATGATTACAACAGGCCAGAGCTGAGAAATGTGCCATGTGGTTTTGTTGCCTGAGTTGGATTGGAGTCGTGTGGATTAGTCAACTGTAGAATTAACCAGTAGATGCCACATGGTAAAACGTGGGCTCTTAGAACTAGCAGAGGCCGCAGAGGTAGGAAATAAGGAACCTTGATCAGGAAGTGACTACAGACACCCGACAGCTTTCAGTCCTCAAAGCTGATCCACACAAGCCCTGCAGGCCTATTGTTCAGAGGACAGGGCTTCAATAGGTGAGCTAAGCTGAACTCAGAAACAGCCGTTTGAACTCCATCTAGATAGTAAAGGTTCAAGTTCCATAAATAGTGATTTTTTTTAACCACTAGTGACTGTTCAGGTTCTGGACATACGCACCAAGAAAGTTCTGAGCTGGATTCTGGACTTTTCTT
Organism: Meriones psammophilus; assembly: GCA_036365155.1. NCBI lineage: Eukaryota > Metazoa > Chordata > Mammalia > Rodentia > Muridae > Meriones > Meriones psammophilus. The sequence goes on from JAEOAE010002194.1 coordinate 14,109, forward strand.
ATATTTCTAATTTTAAATTGACTCAACATACAGAGGAGTGGAGTGGATCAAAAGCTTTCTGGCTCCCAAATCTGTTGAAGTGTGGATCATAGCGTTGGCTACCCGATGCAATTGTTCTTCTATGAGCTCAGATGGCAGTAGAGAGGCTCTCTGAAGCACATCAATATACCTCCCACCAGGTACTAGGCTCTTCCATTTTTCTACTTTTTATGGTTCATGAAACCAAATTACATTATCATAAAACTTACTCAAAAAGCATATATATATATCTATATATGTTTATTGTCTGCTTTATTTAAGTACCACTCTGCCTGTTGTACATGTTTTGGATTTAATGCCTACAGTTCTGACCCAGGCTGTTCTGGAGCACTTTTCCTTGTTCCTTCATATCAATCTCTTCCAGAGTCTCCAGACCCCCATAAAATTACTCTGACCAAGCAAGGAAGACCCTCTAGCTACCCCTAGAAAAATGCCAAGATTCAGTTTCAGGACAGCATGAGATATGAGAATGTGTACATACATGCATGCATAACCAAACAGCAGTATAGTTAGATACACCAATTATTTAAGAGCAAAAAGAATATGTGGAGTTTAAAACAATGAATTAACTGATTTCATGTCTGTTATTAAGTAAAATCATTATTTACATGAAAATATGCAGACCTCCTCTATAAGTCAGAACATCAAAAACTGTGTGGCATGGGAAGAGTAAAACTGTTTTAGGCTCTGTCTGATAGTTTAATACAACCTAACGCTTACACACTGAACTCAGGATGGGGTTGTCTATCATTTGGTTTAGTTTGGTTTGCGTTTGATCACCATTCATAATCGGCTCCCATCACAACATGAACACAGAGCATAAGATAGTCACAGCACTGTTCTCTTTTCATAAGAGGAAGAGTTACAGCCGGCCACAGAAGGCAGGGTGTAAGCCAGCAACTCCAAAAGTGTCTGTCTATTAGGCTGCACTGCTGATTTTGGTCCATACTTCACAGACAGTGAAACCCTCATGCAAGACTAAATTGCAAGAGATGCTGAAGATGCTATGAGACCACTGGATTATTCTGGGGTGGCACTCGGCTCTAAGGAGAAAAAATATAAGAACACAGCTCTCCTTTTGACAGTAGGTACTATTAAAGGTTTCTTGGACTTAGTAAAGTTTGTACAACCAATTTCATTGGTGACTAGGGCTACATATACATGTTGGGAGAAGGCTGCCTAACTGTATAACAGTGCATACAACATTTTTTCGTATACTTGTAAATTTTTTCTCAGTCCTTGGCCCGAAACTACATTTTCCCCCTTAACCAACAGAAATTGGAAACAAGTGGATTTTTAATTCAATCCATATTTGTTGCTTCATGTAATTATATTCATCATTTTAGAAAAGCCCACAGAATGCAATCATTTTCTGCTTTTATGAAGCATAAATATTTGTTTCAATTTATGTGGAACATTACTGCCTTAAATCTTGATTTTATATAGCATTATTAAATGGGCTGAACCTAGCTATTTATGTTGTATAAATTCAGATTGAAGTTGTGTAATTTTGTTAAATGTTTTATGCCGGTTTGGTGTTGTTTATGTAAGTGCCATGTTGTAACTCTCCTGGC
>JAEOAE010001166.1:0-46587 GCA_036365155.1 Meriones psammophilus
AATTAAAAGTGATATATCGCACTGTACAGCACAGGAACAAGTTTCAAACAAAAAAACAGAAAAGTAAAGCACTACTTTTAAACAGAATCACATGTTTATCGCTCGCTAAATGAGGAATACAGGAAAAATGAAAAGGGTTATCTCGCACTGTAAGGCACAGAAACAAGTTTCCATCGAAAGAACAGAAACGCAAAGCACAACTTTGTAAACTAATTCACATACGTGTTGCCTGCTCAATTATTATAACAGGAAAACTGAAAAGTGATATAACCCTAACCCTAACGCTAAATATTTCCTAACAGGAACACGTTTCCAACGAAAGAACATAAACACAAAGCACTACTTTGTAAACTAAATCACATGTGTGTCACTCACTCAATCATAAATACAGGAAAACTGAAAAGTGATATATCGCACTGTGCAGCACAAGAACAAGTTTCCAACGAAAGAACAGAAAAGCAAAGCACTACTTAGTAAACTAAATCACATGTGTGTCGCTCGCTCAATCAGAAATACAAGAAAACTGCAAAGTGATATATTGCACTGTGCAGCACAGGAACAAGTTTCCAATGAAAGAAGAGAAAAGCAAAGCACTACTTTTAAACGGAATCACATGTGTGTCGATTGCTCCATTAGGAATAAAGGAAAACTGAAAAGTGTTATCTCGCACTGTACTGCACAGAAACAGGTTTCCATCGAAAGAACAGAAACGCAAAGCACAACATTGTAAACTAATTCCCATAAGTGTCGCCTGTTCAATTATTATAACAGTAAAACTGAAAAGAGATATAACCCTAACCCTAACCTAACCCTAACCCTAATCCTAACCCGCTAACCCTAACTCTAACACTAACACCTAACACCTAACCCTAAGCCTAACCCTAACCCCTAACCTTAACCCTAACCCAAACCTTAACCCTACCTACCCTAACCCTAATCCTAAACCTAACCCTAACCCTAACTTGTTAATAACAGGAAAAAGTTTCCAATGAAAGAACATAAATGCAAAGAACTACATTGTAAACTATATCACATGTGTGTCACTCGTTCAATTAGGAATACAGGAAAACTGAAAAGTAATATATCGCACTGTACAGCACAGGCACAAGTTTCCAATGAAAGAAAAGAAAAGCAAAGCACAACTTTGTAAACTAATTCATATACGTGTCTCCTGTTCAATTATTATAACATGAAAACTGAAAAGTGATATAACGCACTGTACAGCACAGGAACAAATTTCCAATGAAAGAATAGAAGAGCAAAGCACTACTTTGAAAACTAATTAACATATGTGTCGCCTGTTCAATTATTATAACAGGAAAACTGAAAAGTGATATAATGCACTGTACACCACAGGAACAAGGTTCCAATGAAAGAACAGAAGAGCATAACACTACTTTGTAAACTAATTCACATGTGTGTCGCTCGCTCAATTAGGAATACAGGAAAACTGAAAAGTGATATATTGCACCATACAGCACAGGAACAAGTTTCCAAGGAAAGAACAGAAAAGCAAAGCACTATTTTAAAATGGAATCATATGTGTGTCCCTTGCTCCATTAGGAATACAAGAAAACTGAAAAGCGTTATCTCGCACTGTACTGCACAGAAACAAGTTTCCATCGAAAGAACAGAAAAACATAGCACCACTTTGTAAACTAATTTTCATACGTGTCGCCCCTTCAATTATTATAACAGGAAACTGAAAAGTGATATATCGCACTGTACAGCACAGGAACAAGTTTCGAACGAAAGAAGAGAAAAGCAAAACACTACTTTGTAAACTAAATCATATGTGTGTTGCTCGCTCAATTAAGAATACAGCAAAACTGAAAAGTGATATATCGAAATGTATGGCAAAGAAACAAGTTTTCATTGAAAGAATAGAAACACAAAGCACAACTTTGTAAACTAATTCACATACGTATTGCCAGTTCAATTATTATAACAGGAAAACTGAAAAGTGATATAATGCACTGGACGGCACAGGAACAAGTTTCCACCGAAAGAACAGAAAAGCAAAGCACTACATTTAAACGGAATCACATTTCTGTCGCTTGCTCCATTAGGAATACAGGAAAACTGAAAAATGTTTTCTCGCACTGTACTGCACAGAAACAAGTTTCCATCGAAAGAACAGAAACGCAAAGCACAACTTTGTAAACTAATTCACATACGTGTCGCCTGTTCAATTAGTATAACAGGAAAACTGAAAAGTGATATACCCTAACCCTAACCATAACCCTAACCCTAACCCTAACCCCTAACCCTAACCCTAACCCTAACCCTAAACCTAAACCTAACCCTAACCCTAACACTAACCCTAACCCTACCCCTAACACTAACCACTTACCCTAACACTAACCCTAAACCTAACCCCTAACCCTAACCCTAACCCTAACCCTTACCCTACCCTAACGCTAACAGTAACCCTAACCCTAAAGCTAACTTGTTCCTAACAGGAACAGGAACAAGTTTCCAACGAAAGAACATAAACGCAAAGCACTACTTTTTAAATTAAATTACATGTGTGCCACTCGCTCAATTAGGAATATAGGATAACTGAAAAGTGATATATCGCACTGTACAGCACAGGAACAAGTTTCCAATGAAAGAACAGGAAAGCAAAGCACTACTTTTAAACGGAATCACATGTGTGTCGTTCGCTCAATTAGGAATACAGGAAAACTGAAAAATGTTATCTCGCACTTTACAGCACAGAAACAAGTTTCCATCGAAAGAACAGAAAGGCAAAGCACAACTTTGTAAACTAATTCACATTTGTGTCACCTGTTCAAATATTATAACAGGAAAACTGAAAAGTCATATATCGAACTGTACAGCAGAGGTACACGTTTCCATCGAAAGAACAGAAACGCAAAGCACAACTTTGTAAACTAATTCACATACGTGTCACCTGTTCAATTATTATAACAGGAAAACTGAAAAGTCATATATTGAACTGTACAGCAGAGGAACACGTTTCCATCGAAAGAACAGAAACGCAAAGCACAACTTTGTAAACTAATTCACATACGTGTCACCTGTTCAATCATTATAACAGGAAAACTGAAAAGTCATATATTGAACTGTACAGCAGAGGAACACGTTTCCATCGAAGAAACAAAAGCATAAAGCACAACTTTGTAAACTAATTCACATACGTGTCACCTGTTCAATTATTATAACAGGAAAACTGAAAAGTGATATATCACACTGTACAGCACAGAAACAAGTTTCCAACAGAAGAACAGAAACGCAAAGCACTACTTTGTAAACTAAATCACATGTGTGTCGCTCGCTCAATTAAGAATACAGGTAATTTGACTTCTTCCTTTCCAATTTGTATCCCCTTGATCTCCTTCAACTGTCTTATTGCTCTAGCAAGGACTTCCAGCACTATGTTGAAGAGACATGCAGAGAGTAGGGAGCCTTGTCTTGTCCCTGATTTCAGTGGGATTGCTTTAAGGTTCTCTCCGTTCAGTTTGATGTTGGCTATAGGCTTGCTGTATATCGCCTTTACTATGTTTAGATATGTGCCTTGTATCCCTGATCTCTCCAATACTTTGAACATGAATGGATGTTGGATTTTGTCAAAGGCTTTTTCAGCATCTAGGGAGATTATCATGTGGAAACAAGTTTCCAACAGAAGAACAGAAACGCAAAGCACTACTTTGTAAACTAAATCACATGTGTGTCACATGCTCAATTAGGAATTCAGGAAAACTGAAAAGTGATATATCGAAATGTACTGCAAAGACACAAGTTTTCAACGAAAGAACAGAAACGCAAAGTACAACTTTGAAAACTAATTCACAAACGTGTAGCCTGTTCAAATATTATAACAGGAAAACTGAAATGTGATTTAACCCTAACCCTACCCGAAGCCCCTAACCCTACCCCTAACCCTAACCCTAACCCTAACCCCTAACCCTAACCCTAACCCAAACACTAAACCTAACCCTACCCTAACCCTAACCCTAACCCTAACCCTAACCCTAACCCTAACCCTAAACCTAACCCTAACCTTAACCCTAACCCTAACGCCTAACCCTAACCCTAACTCTACCCTACCCTAACCCTAACCCAACCCTAACCCAACCCTAACCCGAAACCTAACCCTAACCCTAACTTGTTACTAACAGGAAAAAGTTTCCAATGAAAGAACAAAAACGCAAAGCACTACTTTGTAAACTAAATCACATGTGTGCACTCGCTCAATTAGGAATACAGAAAAACTGAAAAGCAATATATCGAAATGTACGGCAAAGAAAGAAGTTTTCATCGAAAGAACAGAAAGGCAAAGCACAACTTTGTAAACTAATTCACATTTGTGTCGCCTGTTCAATTATTATGACAGGAAAACTGAAAAGTGATATATATCACTGTACAGCACAGAAAAAACTTTCCAACAGAAGAACAGAAACGCAAATCACTACTTTGTAAACTAAATCTCATGTGTGTTACTCGCTCAATTAGGAATACAGGAAAACTGAAATGCGATAGATCGAAATGTGCAGCAAAGAAACAAGATTTCATCGAAAGAACAGAAACGCAAAGCACAACTGTGTAAACTATTTCAGATACAGGTCGCCCGTACAATTATTATAACAGGAAAACTGAAAAGTGATATATCGAACTCTACAGCACAGGAACATGTTTCCATTGAAAGAACAGAAACGCAAAGCAAAACTTTGTAAACAAATTCACATTTGTGTCGCCTATTCAATTATTATAACAGGAAAACTGAAAATTGATATATCACACTGTACAGCACAGAAACAGATGAACAGAAACGCTAAGCACTACTTTGTAAACTAAGTCACATGTGTGTCGCTTGCTCAATTAGGAATTCAGGAAAACTGAAAAGCGATATAACCATAACCCTAACCCTAAGCCACTAACCCTACCCCTAACCGTAAACCTAACCCTAACTCCTAACTCAAACCCTAACCCTAACCCTAACCCTACCCTAACTAACTCTAAACCCAACCCTACCCTAACCCTAACCCTAAACCTAACCTAATTTGTTCCTAACAGGAACAGGTTTCCAACGAAAGAACATAAACGCAAAGCACTACTTTGTAAACTAATACACATTCGTGTCGCCTGTTCAATTATTATAACAGGAAAACTGAAAAATGATATAACCCTAAACCTAAGCCTAAGCCCCTAACCCTTACATTAACCCTAACCCTAACCCTAACCCTAACCCTAACCCTAACCCTAACCCTAATCCTAACCCTAACTTGTTCCTAACAAGTTTCCAACGAAAGAACATAAACGCAAAGCACTACATTGTAAACTAAATCACATGTGTGCCACTCGCTCAATTAGGAATACAGGAAAAAGGAAAAGAGATATGACGCATTGTACAGCACAGGAAAAATTTTCGAACGAAAGAACAGAAAAGCAAAGCACTTCTTTTAAACGGAGTCACATGTGTGTCGCTCGCTCAATTAGGAATACAGGAAAACTGAAAAGTGTTATCTCACACTGTATGGCACAGAAACAAGTTTCCATCGAAAGAACAGAAACGCAAAGCACAACATTGTAAACTAATTCACATATGTGTCGCCCGTTCAATTATTATAACAGGAAAACTGAAATGTGATATATCGAACTGTACAGCTCAGGAACAAGGTTCCCTCGAAAGAACAGAAACGCAAAGCACAACTTTGTAAACTAATTCACATACATGTCGCGCGTTCAATCATTATAACAGGAAAACTGAAAAGTGATATATCATACTGTACAGCACAGAAACAAGTTTCCAACAGAAGAATAGAAATGCAAAACAATACTTTGTTAACTAAATCACATGTGTGTCACTTGCTCAATTAGGAATACAGGAAAAGTGAAAAGCGATATATCTAAATGTATAGCAAAGAAACAATTTTTCATCGAAATAACAGAAACGCAAAGCACAACTTTGTAAACTAATTCACATTCGTGTTGCCTGTTCAATTATTATAACAGGAAAAGTGAAAAGTGATATAACCCTAACCCTAACCCTAAGCCCCTAACCCTAACCCTAACCCTAAGCCCCTAACCCTAACACTAACCCTAACCCTAGCCCTAACCTAACCCTAACTTGTTCCTAACAGGAACAAGTTTCCAACGAAAGAACATAAACGCAAAGCACTACTTTGTAAACTAAATCACATGTGTGCCACTCGCTCAATTAGGAATACAGGAAAACTGAAAAGTGATATAAGGCACTGTACAGCACAGGAACAAGTTTCGAACAAAAGAACAGAAAAGCAAAGCACTACTTTTAATCCGAATCACATGTGTGTCTCTTGCTCAATTTGGAATACCGGAAAACTGAAAAGTGTTATCTCGCACTGTACGGCACAGAAACAAGTTTCCATCGAAAGCAGAGAAACGCAAAGCACAACTCTGTAAACTAATTCACATACGTGTTGCCCGTTCAATTATTGTAACAAGAAAACTGAAAAGTGATATATAGAACTGTACAGCAAAGGAACAAGTTTCCATCGAAAGAACAGAAACGCAAAGCACAACTTTGTAAACTAATTCACATACGTGTCGCCCATTCAATTATTATAACAGGAAATCTGAAAAGTGATATATCATACTCTACAGCACAGAAACAAGTTTCCAACAGTAGAACAGATACGCAAATTTGTAAACTAAATCACATGTGTGTCGCTTGCTCAATTAGGAATACAGGAAAACTGAAAAGCGATATATCGAAATGTACGGCAATGAAACAAGTTTTCATCGAAAGAACAGAAATGCAAAGCACAACTTTGTAAACTAATACACATTCGTGTCGCCTGTTCAATTATTATAACAGGAAAACTGAAAAATGATATAACCCTAACCCTAAGCCTAAGCCCCTAACCGTAACCCTAACCCTAATCCTAACCCTAACTTGTTCCTAACAGGAACAAGTTTCCAAGGAAAGAACAGGAAACGCAAAGCACTACTTTGTAAACTAAATCACATGTGTGCCACTCGCTCAATTAGGAATACAGGAAAACTGAAAAGTGTTATCTCACACTGTATGGCACAGAAACAAGTTTCCATTGAAAGAACAGAAATGCAAAGCACAACTTTGTAAACTAATTCACATATGTGTCGCCCGTTCAATTATTATAACAGGAAAACTGAAAAGTGATATATCGACCTGTACAGCACAGGAACAAGTTTTCATCGAAGGAACAGAAACGCAAAGCACTACTTTGTAAACTAATTCACATAAGTGTCACGCGTTCAATTATTATAACAGGAATACTGAAAAGTGATATATCACACTGTACAGCACAGAAACAAGTTTCCAACAGAAGAACAGAAATGCAAAGCAATACTTTGTTAACTAAATCACATGTGTGTCACTTGCTCAATTAGGAATACAGGAAAACTGAAAAGCAATATATTGAAATGTATGGCAAAGAAACAAGTTTTCATCGAAAGAACAGAAGCATAAAGCACAACTTTGTAAACTAATTCACATTCGTGTCACCTGTTCAATTATAATAACAGGAAAATTGAAGAGTGATATAACTCTAACCCTAACCCTAAGCCCCTAACCCTAATTCTAACCCTAACCCTGACCCTAACCCTAACCCTAACCTAACCCTAACCCCTAACCCTAAACCTAACACTAACCCTAACCCTACCTAACCTTAACCCTAACCCTAACCCTAACTCTAACCCTAACTTGTTCCAAACAGGAACAAGTTTCCAATGAAAGAACATAAACGCAAAGCACTACTTTGTTAAATCACATGTGTGCCACTCGCTCAATTAGGAATAAAGTAAAACTGAAAAGTGATATAATGAACTGTACAGCACACGAACAAGTTTCGCACGAAAGAACAAAAAAGCAAAGCACTACTTTTAAATGGAATCACATGTGTGTTGCTCGGTCAATTAGGAATGAAATACTCCCGCTAGAGCCTCTCTAGACGGGGAGACCCCGCTTCCCAAGGTACAACGAGACCAGCCTTCGATGCAAGCCGCAAGAGGTTTATTTCGATACACGGGTACCTGGGGCGACCAAGCCTATTGTAGGACTTGCGCACCCTCTGGGTATAAAGCTGGGGTTTTTATAGGGTTGCAGAGCAGAAGCGCGGTTACAGAAGTGAAAAGCATGGTTCCAGGGAGCTGATTGGTACATTTAAATGAGACCACAATTTTCGTCAGAGTTTGGCAGGGACACCAAGATACCAGGAACTGGATGGTCGGAACGGTCATGATGACCCCCTTAACTTGCGCCACCTGTTGTTTTTCTCAGATCTCCTATCTCAGCTGGAACAGTTCCACAGATGTGGGGGGTTAACACAAGTTGTTTCTTAGCTCAACTGGGGCAGCCTGACAGCAGATATCCCGAGGGGGTGGCACAGCCGGGTTTCTCAGTAATTTTCCAGTTCCCCACCTAGCCTACAGAGTTTCTCAAAACAGGGGTGTATCACAAAATGGCGTTAGCTATGTTTAACTTAAGGTGAGGCGGGGGGGTCTTTCATTCCCCCATTTTTCTTCTAACTTAGAATGGAATCTTCCATTCTAGGGCCTAGGGAGAGTCAGTTTTTGTCCCCTACTGTCTGAACTGATGATACTGCTGGGTTTACACCAACGCCTGTATGACAGAGAGCCGGTCTTTCATAAACTGGATCAGTAGGTTTAGGATACAAGGCCCGAAGGACAGAATCAAGAGGATCACAATTAGAGGGCCCATGAGGGAGGAGACGAGAGTGGTGAACCAGGGGGCTTTATTGAACCAGCTCTCGTACCAGTTTTGTCCCTCCTTGAAGAGTTTTTCTCTCTGGCTAAGTCTCTCCCTAAGCTTGGCCATATTATCTCTAACTAAGCCAGTATGGTCGGCATAAAAGCAGCATTCTTCTTTTTTTTTTTTTTTTTTTTTTCAATGCAGTTTATTCAGGAACCTTGAACAATCCTCGGACCCAGGGGAAAGCCAGCCCACAGCTTAAATAGCCTCTGGGTAGCCAACCCAGGCGTGCCACGTGGGCAATGCAGATAGGTCCACATACATGGAAGCAAGCCAGATCCTCAGCCTTAGCCAAATGTGGAATTGTTCGTGACAGAGAGCACTCACCATCGGGAAGGTGGAAGGCGGAAACCAGCTCCATCTTTAAGGCATAGCATTCCGCAGCTCTCTAGAGTTCCCCCTTTTTGTTTTAGACGCATCAGGCAAGAGTAGAGGTCTGATCTCTGATATTAGAAATAAATTGGGACTTTGTACCGATGTTCATTTAGGTGTCATCCACCCAAAGAGCATCAGACCCGTCCGATACCTTTTTCTCAGAGGCGGGACCTGGGGCATCAACCCGCATGCAATCAGACATGCTCTTCTCTGGGTCGAAAGCGGCCAACCCTGAGGCAGCATTCTTCTTTTAAGGCTGCACACAATCCCCCTTCTTGTAGGAAAAGGATGTCCAGCCCCCTTCGGTTCTGTAAGACCACTTCTGACAGAGAGGTTAGGGATTTTTCTAGAGCACTTATTGATTCTTCCAATGCCTGCAAGTCGGTATGCATGGCCTGTTGTAGCTGTCTGAACTGAGTGGTTTCTACCAGAGCAGCAGAACCAGTCCCTACTCCGGCTGCAATTCCCCCAACTGTGAGTCCCCCTAGTATCAAGGCCAAGGTTAAAGATACAGGCTCCCTAGAGTACCGGATGATCCCCTCAAAATATTTGTAAACGTATTCTGATTCATGATAGACAACTTTGGGCCAGAGCTCAATGAGGACACAAAAGTCAGAATTTTGGTTGAGAATTAATGCAGATACACAGGGTGCTAAGCCGGAGCTGCAAGCCCAATAGGTCCCATTGGGGCCCGTTAGGTAGTAGGAGCCCGGGTGGATCCTGGAGGTTGAGTTGCAGAGTTTTCGGTGAGTTTCGGGGACTGACCCGATACAGGTTCCTCGGCCAGACACGTCAGATAGCGTCAGCTTATGCTGGGAGGTCGGAGTACAGTATGGTGGGGTTGTGGTATAGTTTATAAAGTCCCCCGTTATTGCAACCCCTTCGTAATAAGGGGGAGTGGAGACCAGGCACAGCCAGCATTCTTGGGTTCTGCTGGGATTAGTGTAGTTAAGTGTCTGGAAGGCTCCCTGTATTAGACCAAGCAGCCTATCACCTGTACTCGGTTGGAAAAGTCGTGGTGTGGGGATACCTAGACTGGCTGGACTCAGAGTTCTGGCAGAGAGCATGGCCGCAGGCGGGATGGGTAATTTTTTAGGTTGGGAGGAGGGGGCCCTCAGGTTTGGTAATACTGAGTTAGGCCCGACGGTTACCTTGGGCCTATCGAGAATCAGCTGGAGGCGTATTATTCCTCCCTGGTTTCCAATTGTCCAGAGGCGCAACCCGAATTCTCTTTCACGTAACCACCCCTCTTTATATTTTTTTCCTTTGTCGGTAAAGGTAAGAATAAGCTGATTACAGGGTTTGGGAACAGGACGGGGGTCATCTGTACTGACTGCCCATAAACAGTTGTCAAACTTGGGGTCTCTAGTAAGCTGGATAAGCCCAGTTGAGGTAGGCTTCCAGTCAGTGGCGAACTCCTCACATCCCCATTCTGCTCAATAGAGGTCAGTCCTGGTCCCACAATGTTCCCGTTGCCAAGGAGAGTCAGAAGGGGAGGGGCACATATAGAAGTGTACTTTGTGGTTTTCAGTCATGTGTCTGGCCCTGGAATGTGATGGCATGGCCTTAGCTAAATCGAAACTTAGTTCAGGGAAACAGGTGTACAGGGGAGCCATCTTGGAAGTTTTGTTAAAAGGGACACCGAATTCATCTAGCAGGACCCAAGTCGAGTTTACAGGAATGTGGGGACTGGAGTGTGACAGAGGAAACAGGAGGAGAAAGAGTATCAAACTCGGGTGAGTCTTATCTTTAGTGTGTTCCGGGTGCAATGAAGTTTCCATGACGAGGCTGGAGTCTGATCTCTTTCTGTGTCGCGATGGGCTGCTTTGACGTGGGAGGCGTGTACCCACGCTGCGATACCGTCTACCTTAAGGGCTGTGGGTGTCGTCAGCAGTACGGTGTAGGGTCCCTTCCAGCGTGGTTCCAGGTTCCTGATCTGATGTCGTCATACCCAGACCACGTCCCCGACCTGGAACCGGTGTGGTACCGCAGGATGATTTAGCTTTCCTCGGTACGCAGCTGACAGTGGTTTCCAGACCTCCCGTTGTACGATTTGCAGAGCCTGCAAATGAGCTTGGAGAGAAGGTATATCAGCAAAAGAGGCTATGTCAGAGTCAAAGAAATGGGCAGCTGGTGGTGGGGCACCATAAAGGATTTCGAAAGGAGTGAGTCCATGAGGGCCCGGTGTATTTCGGGCCCGATACAATGCTAGAGGAAGGAGGGTCACCCAGTCTCTAGTGCCAGTTGCAAGCGTCAATTTGGTTAAAGTCTCCTTAATAGTTCTATTCATACGCTCTACCTGTCCTGAACTCTGGGGGCGGTACGCACAGTGTAATTTCCAATCAATCCCCAGTAATGTGGCCACCGACTGACTTACCTGGGAGACGAAAGCAGGGCCGTTGTCGGAGCCCAGTGCCTGTGGCATACCATACCTGGGGAAAATTTCTTCTAAAAGCTTTTTGGTGATGACTCTGGCAGTTTCATGTTTGGTAGGGTAGGCCTCTATCCATCCAGAGAAAGTGTCCACAAATACCAGTAAGAACCGGTATCCATAGAGTCCAGGTTTTGCCTCAGTGAAGTCAATTTCCCAATGGGTACCAGGGCGTTGTCCTCGGACCCTGGTCCCTGAACCTATCTTGTTACGGCTTGCATTTACGCGGGCGCACGCCGCGCACTTTTCAGTCACTTGTTGTAGAATCTTGTCTCTTTCCAGCAAATAGTGGGAGCTTTCTTCCCTTTCTAGGAGGGTTTTCATTTTTCTGGAACTAAGGTGGGTCAATTGGTAGAGGTACTTAATCAGGTCTCGAGTCTGTTGTAATGGCCACACAGGCTTTCCTTTAAAAGTCCAAAACCCCCACTCAGGACAGTAAGTAGCCCCCATTTTTCTTAGGAGAATTTGGTCTTCCTCACTATAATTGAAGGGGGGTTTTCGAAGGGGGGAAAACTCTGCCTCGGCCGGCTTTATAGCCAGAAGCTGGGAGACGTTTGAGTTCCTTCGCATTGCCACTTCCCGGGCAGTTACGTCCGCCAAGCGTTTGCCTCTAGCTTCCGGGCTGTCTCCCTTTTGGTGGCTGGGGCAATGGATGATGCTCAATTTTGAGGGCAAAAACAACGCTTCAAGTAGGGCCAATATTTCAGTTTTATTTCTGATTTGTTTTCCTTCAGAGGTAAGCAACCCTCTTCTCCGATATATCTCCCCATGGATGTGAGCGGCAAAGGCATAGCGGCTATCGGTATAAATGTTGAGCTTCTTACCTTCTGCCATCTGGAGAGCCTGGGTTAGGGCGATGAGTTCAGCCCGCTGTGCCGAAGTGCCAGGTGGTAGGGCCTTAGTCCAAATTACCTTAGTTTCGGTAGTAACGGCGGCCCCCGCTCTCCGCTCTCCGTTGTCCAGGAAGCTGCTCCCGTCGGTGTACCAGGTGAAGTCGGCGTCAGGGAGGGGCTGGTCAGTCAGGTCAGGCCGGGTGCCATGTACTTCTGCAAGTATCTGGAGACAGTCATGAGTTTCTGGACCTTCTGGTAGGGGAAGCAGTGTTGCCGGTTTAAGGGCTACCATGGGACCAAAATGTACTCGGTCAGTGTCCAGCAGTAGAGCCTGGTAGTGGGTCATGCGGGCATTGGAAAGCCATCAGCCCGGAGGTTGTTTAACCAGGGCTTCCACCGCATAAGGAGCCAGAACCGTTATTGGTTGTCCCATAGTCAGTTTGCCAGAGTCTTTAATCATGAGGACAATTGCTGCCACCATCCTCAAACAAGGGGGTCATCCTGAGGCCACTGGGTCTAGTTTCTTGGACAGGTAGGTGACCGGGCGCCTCCATGGTCCAAGTTTTTGAGTCAGGACTCCTTTAGCATATCCCTGTTTCTCATCCACAAACAGCTTGTTTAAGTCTGGAAGCCCCAACGCAGGGGAAGTCAGCAGGGCCTCTTTTATAGCTGCATAGGCTCTCTGCTGCTCATCCCCATGTAAAGAAAGTCCCTTGTTTGGTGAGTGGGTAAAGCGGGCAGCCAGCCATCTCCATGAATCCTGGGATCCAAAGGCGGCAAAACCCCACAGTATCCAGGAACTCTCTTAATTGTCTCGGGCTTTTGGGCACCGGAATTTTTAGAATTGTCTGTTTCCGTGCCTTTGTCAACCATCTCTGTCCATCCCTGATCTGATAGCCCAAGTATGTGACCTGCCTCTGACATATTTGGGCCTTTTTAGCTGAGGCCTGGTATCCTAGAGTTTCCAAAGTCCTCAAGAGGGCCTTTGTTTCCTCCTTACATTTTTCCTCAGTTTCTGAAGCCAGGAGGAGGTCATCCACATATTGGAGCAAGATTAAAGCAGGGTGATGAACCTAAAATCGCCAGGTCCCGGTGCAATGCCTCATCAAATAAGGTGGGGCTATTTTTGAACCCCTGTGGGAGTCTGGTCCAAGTAAGCTGACTCGATATTCCCAATTCTGGATCCTTCCACTCAAAGGCAAAAATGGGCTGACTCTGAGGGTGGAGCCTCAGACAAAAGAATGCATCCTTAAGGTCTAATACCGTATACCAGGTGCACCTTGGAGGAAGCCCAGTTAACAAATTATATGGGTTGGGAACTGTAGGGTGTATATCCTCCACCCTTTTGTTGACTTCTCTCAAGTCTTGTACCGGGCAGTAGTCTTCTGTCCCTGGCTTTTTGACCGGAAGGAGAGGCGTATTCCAGGGGGATTGACAAGGTATTAAAATGCCCTGATCTAAAAAAGCCTCGAATGTGAGGCCTAATTCCTTGGTAAGCTTCATGCGACATTGGATATTGTTTAATGGAAACGGAGTTGCTGACGCTTTTAGAGTGACCACCAGGGGTGGCTGTGTGAATGCGAGACCCATTCCTCCCGTTTCCGCCCAAGCTAGGGTGAACTTTTCTAGCCAGACAGTCATTTCTTGCGGCCAAGGCTTTTCAGGCTCATGAAGTTGGTATTCATCTTCCAGGTTTATAGTTAACACATGCAAAAGGCTGTCCCTGAGGCCCAGTAATATGGGCCTTAGTCCCCTCAAAGTGGATTTGTGCCCTAAGTTTCATTAATAGATCTCTTCCCAACAGAGGATAAGGGCAATCAGGAACATGTAAAAAGGAGTGAGTCACCTTACCGGTGGCAAGTTGTACTCTTCTTTCAGTGGTCCATCGGTACCTCTTTCCTCCGGTGGCTCCTTGAACCCACGCCGATTTGTCAGTCAAGGGTCCCGGTGAGGTGGTGAGCACCGAATGCTGGGCCCGGTGTCCACCAGGAAGGTGACGGGTTGCCCCCCCCCGACATTAAGGGTTATCCTGGGTTCAGGGGGAGGCTCCTGACCCCGACCTCCCTAGTCTTCCAGGTTTAACAGGGTGGCCTGGGGTTTAGGCTTTCGTGGCCCTCTTGGGTTCTTTGGGCAGTCTCAGGCCCAATGTCCTTTTTCCTTGCAGTAGGCACATTGATCTTTGTCTAGTCGTGGACCCCTGCGGTCTCCCAGGCCCTGCCTACCCTGTCTCTGCCCTGTCACTACTGTGGCCAGTAACTTGCTAAATTCCCTATTCCTCTTACGTTCTCTAACATTCTCTCTTTCCTCTGCTTCTCTTCTCAGCCTTTCATCTCTTTCTTCCTGTGTTTCCCTCTTATTAAAAATCTGCTCTGCCTCCTTCAATAAATCCTGTACTGTACTTTCTCTTAAGTTTTAAAGCCTCTCTAACTTCTTTCTAATATCTGGGGCAGACTGCCAGATGAAGGACATGGCTATGTTGGTTGCCTGATCTGGGTCTTCTGGATTTTAGGGAGTGTACATACGGTATGCCTCCTTGAGTCGTTCTAGAAAAGCGGAGGGGGATTCCTCAGGTTTCTGGGTTACTAACTTAACCTGAGCCAAATTAGTAGGGCGCCTTGCAGCCCCACGGAGACCCACTATAAGCAACTGGCGATAGAGACGTAGGTGTTCCCTACCGCGCTCAGTAGAGAAGTCCCAAATAGGTCGTTCCAAAGGAAAGGTGGCGTCTATTCTGTGTGGCAGTTGGGTGGGTTGTCCATTGTCTCCTGGGACATTTTTGTGTGCTTCCAGGACGACCCGCTGTTTTTCCTTGGTGGTCAATAGTGTCTGGAGCAACTGTTGGCAATCGTCCCAGGTGGGCTGATGGGTCACTAGAATAGACTCGATCAGTGCTGTGAGCCTAGAAGGTCCTTTGAAAAAGCGGGGTATTATTTTTCCAATTGTATAAGTCAGACGCGGCGGAAAAGGGCCAGTATTGGAGTTGGCGGTCAGGCCCCGTCCGCAACGGAAAGGCCTGAGAGGAGGGATCGGGAGGGGCTTCCCGACGCCCCCTCAATCGTCCCACCACTGGGTTTGAGGTAAGTTCTTCCTGGGGTTCTCGTTTGGTGGCTGCCCCCTCTGGTTCCCGAACGGGGTCTGGGTTTCTGTAAGGAGGGGGCTGTTCAGTCAAAAGGTCCAGAAGAGGGCCATCATCTGCCGGCAGTACCGGGGGTGTCTTCTTATGTCAGGAGGTCTCCTCTGGAGCTGGTTTCGTGAGGACCGGGTAAAGTGTAGAGTTAACCAGGGTTGGAACTAGCGGGGGAGGAAGAGAGGGGGCAGACAGGGTGGGTTTCGGGCAAGGGGAAAGGAGGAAAGGCTTCACCCATGGTGGGGGGGTCTTTGACCAGAGATTCCCATGTGATGATATAGGGAACCTGGTCAGGATGTCCATGGGGTCCAGGATCCACGACTTTAGCCTTTACCTGTATAATAATTTCTAGGTTAAAGGTGCCATCTCGTGGCCAGCCCACGTCAAGGGTTGGCCACTCAGATGAACAGAAGATGTCCCACTTTCCCTTTCGCACCTCCACCGAAAGGTTGTGAGCGATGTGACGAACTTCCTTGAAGTGCTGTAAAGTTAAACTTTTGGGAGTAGTGATAGTTTGTCCCATATTTTCAGATAGATAGAAAACACTTATTACACTTACTACAAAAATTAGACAGACAAAACACGACACAAGCCGCGTGGCACGATATCGACGCAAAACTGAGAGCCAAAATTCAGATGGAGGATGTGTTGGAGGTCCGGTTCCTCCATCTCCCAAATGAAGCACGTAGCCTTCGGACAGGGGCGAAGCCCCGAAAAGTCCGGATTGGCTCGTGCTTCCAAACGGACGGGAGCCGAGAAATCGGCTCCCTCCCCACCAAATGGGAACAGAAAAATCAGCTCCCTACAAACACTCCTGAGATGTCTTGTCTTTCTGATTTTTGTAGTAAGTGTAATAAGTGTTTCCTATCTATCTGAAAGAAAAATGGGACAAACTGTCAGTACTCCCAAAAGTTTAACTTTATAGCAAAAGAGCACGGGGGAGGGGAGAGGCCCAGCCAGGAAGCAGGTTCAGGACCTGCGGGGGAGGTAAGCTACAGTAGAGCTCACAAGGGAGCCAAGGGAGTAGGCAAGGCTCATGGGCTTGCTGGGTGAAAGTCCTTAGACATGGCTAGGCGGGGATTGGCACTGTAGCTGCTCCATGATAGGAGCTGCTCTGGCTGCTGAGAGTGAGGAAAAACTCCTCCCCCTTGCCTTCATGCCAGCTTAGCAGGGAAGTAGGCAGCAAGAGCTCACCACGCCCTCTTGCTCCTCTCTTCCCTCCTCCCACCTAGGGGGCTTGCAACTTACAGATCAAACAGTAATTTAGAAAAAAATTGCACTTGCTGTAATGTTTAGAATTACAGCGGAGTCTGTCTGTTTAAATATATGGCCATTATATAATTGTTTTCAACTGGTCTTAAATGGTTGATATGATAAAAAAATAATTGGGTATGTTTTAAGGTTAAATTCAAATTCTTGTTTTAAACACGTAAATGTGTCTATGTGTTTGCAGGGTCTATAAAGGCATATAATTAAATAACAACAATATAAATTGCCACATGGTGTGGATCAGGAAAAAAACAAAAAACAAAGGTTGCAAAATCTCTGAGTCAAAATGATTTTATTTCCTTTTAGGATAAGAAGAAAGTCTTATTCTAAGTTGATATTGATTCTGAAAATTAGGTTGTTTTCACTGATAAATTCTGCTTTTAAAATCTGGTTTTGATTTTAAAGATTATGCCTTGTGACTTCTCTCTTACAAAAGGGGTACTTTGTTTTAATATTGCAAAAACGGGTTTTAAAAATGTTTAAATGTTTAAGGCTGTAAAATGTTTAAAGTTTATCAGGCATTTGGGTATGACAATGATTTTGGGTATTTTATTAATTTTACTAAATAAAACCCTGCCGTATTGTTTGTGCTAACTGAAAAAATTGCAGTTTTTAAAACGTATCTTGTGGAGAGCTGTTTGTTTGTTAAGCTGATTTGTGACCATCTTATCCGCTACAGAAAAGTTATTTAAAAAAAAAAAAAATTGGCAGTTTCAAAACTCCTCTTTATAGTAATGTATAGAAAGCAAATCGTACGTAGACTCTGGGCTTCTGCAGGATTATGTCAAAATGGAAAGGATTTTAATGAGAGTTTTTATGTTGTCTGGAAAACAAGAAAGTAAGCATGTCTGGTTAAGCCAAAAAGAAAGCTAGGAACCTGAAGGTATGTAGAATGTTGCAGAAGGTTAGTGGATGTGTTATAAAAAGCCAGAGAATTAATAAGGGAAAAATTCTAGCTGATAGGTTTGGTATGGCTAAAGTAATTCTTACAGTTTAAAATTATTCTGTTATGCAGTTGTTTCTAAAGCTTGTTTGATCACTGGGAACTTTTGGTTATGGGGGATTATGGATGCTCCACAGTGTTTGCTGCATCAGCAACAGCACCTAATGGCTATTTTTGGTATTGTCAGTCATAGCCTGTGCTAACACATGGCTAGCTGCCATGATGGTTCAGGGATAGAGAGCACATAAAGCTGTAGTTTTGCTGCCATGTTTGTTTAGGGCTTCCAGCTGAGTTCGGTTGCATGTGGCCAGCCGCCGCCATGATGGTCCAGAGATAAAGAGGATGGAAACATGAGTTTACCACCATTTTGTTTAGGTCTCTCAGTTATATTCAGTCCTCTGATTAGTGTTAAGTGCAAAGCTTTTTACTGTTCAATTTTAATACAAAGTGGTAGGATCAGCAAGATTTGCTAGCCCCTCTATAAACTGTATCTGATTAAAAGATTTGCTTTGATTTTAGTTCAGAAAGAGCAGATTTAAAGTCATGCTAAATACTGCAGTTGAGCCTTACCTAATCTCCTTGTTCAAGTTTTTTTTTTTAAGGTTAAGCCTAGGATGGGTAACTATAAAGTTTGCCTATTTGTCTTAAAATATATAGTTCTAAAACAAAGAGTAACTTAGATATGCTGGCCCTCAAGCTTATCAGAGATCTGATGAATATGGCATTTTAACATATGTAAGCTTATTGTGACAGAAAGTCCCAAAATCCTGGCAGTAGCTCCCCAAGGTCTCCGAGAAGATTTGGACAACGACAGATGACTGCAACTCTGGATTGTGGTATGCTAACCACTGGGCAATACTGCCCCAACTGGCCCACTGCTAGGGCCCAGCCTAAACTGTGGACAAAGCCGGGGACACCTGAAGAGCCATTGTCTCACATTGTGAGAGGCAAGGTGAGGTCAATCTCTCCTGTTCCTCTTTCCACAGCAGCAGTTTCTCATCTTATGTGCCTGGCAGAACTGCCTCTGTCCAGGATGCCGTGAGACAAAGGAGCCAGGGACTCTGCCTAGGTAATGGACTAACTAGTCATCCCTGTCATTTTGATTGGCACATGGATTGGTATAATTTATCCTTCTCAGGTCTCTGAACACCTTGACGGCTATGCTAAGCTTACAGTAGCTTTACAGCTAGAAAAAAGACAATTAGATTGACTGTTAGCTCATTGATCAGTTCATTAGCTAGAACCACAGAGTACTAGATCCCTTATTTAAAAGAAAGACAGGTTTTCCTTGCTCACAGGACTCATGTTAGTTGCCCTGTGTCTTAAGATAATTAAATGGAGCCTATGTAGGGTCTGAGAATATAGGGGTTTAGGTTGTAAAAATCTAGAGTGTTATTATTTAGTTTAAAAAAATGTTTCAGGGTTAATAAATGCAAAAGATTAGAGAGTCTAAATAATTTTTTTTAAAAAAAGTATATAAGTTATCAAGAGATAAAATTATTTTAAAGCAGATTAAAATGAGAGATACTTTAAATCTCTCCCCTCTTTGCTACTGTTGTACTTATGTTATAAGATTTCAGAAGTTCAGAGTTTTGGCATTGATCAATAAAGTTCTGATAAGTTAATGGAGCATTAACTGCTTATTATTCAGTCACCAGGTTAAGATTTTAATTTCCTTTGATTGGCTTCTGGAGATAGACTTAAAGGTGCTTCTCATTATTTTAAAAACATCTGTTTAATGTGTGTATCTGACCCAAAAGTCATAGCTTTTAGTATGGTATTCTTAATATCTGCCATTTTTGGGGTAGATTTTGACACAGAAACATCTTAAAACCTATTCCTTCTAGTTGCTTTGTTAAAAAAAAAGTCCAAGCATCCAGAGTTTAATACTAAAGCCAATAAGGTATTTCTGCCTAACTTTCCATAAACATGGAAGTGAGAGCTAAAAGTATATGCAGAGTGTCTAAAAATGGCCAAGCTCCATTCGTGGCAAATTACCAACAGCTATGCCCACAGAAAAAAAATGTTACTGTGGACACACTTAGGTTATGTATAAAGGTTAAAAAAAAAAAAAAAAAAAAAAAAAAAAAAAAAACAGCTAACTGATACTCATTCAGTGGGATGCAGTTTTACCTGTTACTTTCAAAATGTTTAATTTGCTGATATGCTACTTTTCTGAGTATATTCTCTTTTGTGCACTAAAATTTCATATGAGTTTCAGGATGTGACCTGGATCTGGCATAGCTCAAAAGGATCGCAAATGAGATTTTCCCTGATCTTTCCCATTTAATAGACAAATTTTAACTTCTGTCTCCAGTCTGAATTTGTCTCAGCAGATTTTCACCTGGTTGACTCTGGGCTGCAAGCTGAAATCTGGACTTCCTGGAAACTGACATGATTGCTCCCTGCCTCTTCGGGTGGATCAATGAACCAGATGCTTGGGACTCCCTTATTGCCCAGCCTTTGACTGGCATTTCAGCCTCCCTAGCCCCTGATGCCTACGGTCCAACGGTCAGCTCGAAGAAGCTCCAGAAGACGGATCTACGCCCAAATCCCCCCTAGCAGGCTGAAACGCTAAGTCAAAAGGGGCTCCCTGGCATTAGCTATTATCTTGGGCATCAGCTTAGCTGAAATGGACACTAATATTGCAGCAACTGGGCTAAAAGTCTAGAGAGACCCTGTAATAGTTCTCCTTGGCTTAAAGGAAGACTCAGACAGAGACAGCAGTTCTTTGAGTCAGGACAAAGCTAGTACGAGAGTTGGTTCAATAAAGCCACCGGCTCTCTGTCATACAAGCGTTGGTGTTAACCCAGCAGTATCATCAGTTTAAACAGCAGGAGACAGAAATTAACTCTCCCTAGGCCCTAGAATGAACGATTCCATTCTAAGTTAGAAGAAAAAGGGGGGAATGAAAGACCCCCGCCTCACCAAAAGTTAGAAGCAGCTAATAGTTAATGTCATTTTGTACAGCACTGTTTTGAGAAACTCTGAAGGATACCACTGTTTTGAGAAACTCTGTGGGCTACGGAGGGAACTAGCTGAAGAGACCCAGCTGCTGGGGATATCAATTAGGAATACAGGAAAACTGAAAAGTGTTATCTCGCACTGTAAGGCACAGAAACAAGTTTTCATCGAAAGAACAGAAACACAAAGCACATTGTAAACTAATTCACATTCGTGTCTCCTGTTCAATTATTATAACAGGAAAACTGAAAAGTGATATAACCCTAATCCTAACCCTAAGCCCCTAACCCTAACCCTAACCCTGACCCTAACCCTAACCCTAACCCAAACTTGTTCCTAACAGGAACAAGTTTCCAACGAAAGAACATAAATGCAAAGCACAACTTTGTAAACTAAATCACATGTGTGCCACTCGCTTAATTAGGAATACAGGAAAACTGAAAAGAGATATAACGCACTGTACAGCACAGGAACAAGTTTTGAACGAAAGAACAGAAAAGCAAAGCACTACTTTTAAACAGAATCACATGTGTGTCGCTCGCTCAATTAGGAATACAGGAAAGTGAAAAGTTTTATCTCGCACTGTATGGCACAGAAACAAGTTTCCATCGAAAGAAGAAAAACGCAAAGCACAACTTTGTAAACTAATTCATATACGTATCGCCCTTTCAATTCTTATAACAGGAAAACTGAAAAGTGATTTATCACACTGTACAGCAAAGAAACAAGTTTCCATCGAAAGAACAGAAACGCAAAGCACAACTTTGTAAACTAATTCATATACGTATCGCCCTTTCAATTATTATACAGGAAAACTGAAAAGTGACATATCACACTGTACAGCACAGAAACAAGTTTCCAAAAGAAGAACAGAAACGCAAAACACTACTTTGTAAACTAAATCACATTTGTGTCGCTCACTAAATTAGGACTACAGGGAAACTGATAAGTGATACATCGAACTGTATAGCACAGGAAACTGCTTCCATTGAAAGAACAGAAACGAAATGCACAAATTTGTAAACTAATTCACATACGTGTTGCCCGTTCAATTATTATAACAGGAAAACTGAAAAGTGATATATCACACTGTACAGCATAGAAACAAGTATCCAACAATAGAACAGAAACGCAAAGTACTACTTGGTAAACTATATCACATGTGTGCCACTCGCTCAATTAGGAATACAGGGAAACTGAAAAGCAATATATCGAAATATATGGCAAAGAAACAAGTTTTCATCGAAAGAACAGAAACACAAAGCACAACATTGTAAACTAATTCACATTCGTGTCGCCTGTTCAATTATTATAACAGGAAAACTGAAAAGTGATATAACCCTAATCCTAAACCTAAGCCCCTAACTCTAAAAATAACCCTAACCCTAACCCCTAACCCTAACCCTAACCCTAATCCTAACCCTAACCCTAACTTGTTACTAACAGGAACAAGTTTTCATCGAAAGAAGAGAAACGCACAGCACAACTTTGTAAACTAATTCATATTCGTGTCGCCTGTTCAGTTATTATAACATGAAAACTGAAAAGTGATATGACCCTCACCCTAACCCTAAGCCCCTAACCCTAACCCTAACCCTAACCCTTACCCTACCCTAACCCTAACCCTAACCCTAACCCTAACCCTAACCCTAACCCTAACCCTAACCCTAACCCTAATCCTAACCCTAAGTTGTTCCTACCAGGAACAAGATTCCAACGAAAGAACAGAAACGCAAAGCACTACTTTGTAAACTAAATTACATTTGTGCCTCTTGCTCAATTAGGAATAAAGGAAAACTGAAAAGAGATATAACGCACTGTACACAACAGAAACAAGTTTCGATCGAAAGAACAGAAACACAAAGCACAACTTGTCAACTAATTCACATATGTGTTGCCAGTTACATTATTAAAACGGGAAAACTGAAAAGTGTTATATCGAACTGTATAGCACAGGAACCTGCTTCAATTGAAAGAACAGGAACGAAATGCACAACTTTGTAAACTAATTCACATACGTGTCGCCCGTTCAATTATTATAACAGGAAACCTGAAAAGTGCTATATCACACTATACAGCACAGAAACAAGTTTCCAACATAAGAACAGAAACACAAAGCACTACTTTGTAAACTAAATCACATGTGTATCACTCACACAATTAGGAATACAGGGAAACTGAAAAGCGATAAATCAAAAATGTAGGGCAGAGAAACAAGTTTCCATAGAAAGAACAGAAGCATAAAGCACAACTTTGTAAACTAATTCACATTCGTGTTGCCTGCTCAATTATTATATCAAGAAAACTAAAATGTGATATAACCCTAACCCTAACCCTAAGCCCCTAACCCTGACCCCCTAACCCTAACCCTAACCCTAACCCTAACCCTAACCCTAACCCTAACCCTAACCCTAAGCCCCTAAGCCCCTAACCCTAAACCTAACCCTAACCCTAACTTGTTCCTAACAGGAACCTGTTTCCAACTAAAGAACATAAACGCAAAGCACAACTTTGTAAACTAAATCACATGTGTGCCACGCTCTCAATTAGGAATACAGGAAAACTGAAAAGAGATATAACGCACTGTACAGCACAGGAACAAGTTTTGAACGAAAGAACAGAAAAGCAAAGCACTACTTTTAAACGGAATCACATGTGTGTCGCTCGCTCAATTAGGAATACAGGAAAGTGAAAAGTTTTATCTTGCACTGTATGGCACAGAAACAAGTTTCCATCAAAAGAAGAGAAACGCAAAGCACAACTTTGTAAACTAATTCATATCGTGACGCCCTTTCAATTATTATACAGGAAAACTGAAAAGTGACATATCACACTGTACAGCACAGAAACAAGTTTCCAAAAAAAGAAGAACAGAAACGCAAAGCACTACTTTGTAAACTAAATCACATTTGTGTCGCTCACTCAATTAGGAATACAGGGAAACTGATAAGCGATACATCGAACTGTATAGCACAGGAAACTGCTTCCATCGAAAGAACAGAAACGAAATGCACAAATTTGTAAACTAATTCACATACTTGTTGCCCGTTCAATTATTATAACAGGAAAACTGAAAAGTGATATATCACACTGTACAGCACAGAAACAAGTAAAACCTATTCCTTAAAACCTATTCCTTCTAGTTGCTTTGTTAAAAAAAAAGTCCAAGCATCCAGAGTTTAATACTAAAGCCAATAAGGTATTTCTGCCTAACTTTCCATAAACATGGAAGTGAGAGCTAAAAGTATATGCAGAGTGTATAAAAATGGCCAAGCTCCATTCGTGGCAAATTACCAACAGCTATGCCCACAGAAAAAAAAATGTTACTGTGGACACACTTAGGTTATGTATAAAGGTTACAAAAAAAAAAAAACAAAAAAAACAAAAAACCGCTAACTGATACTCATTCAGTGGGATGCAGTTTTACCTGTTACTTTCAAAATGTTTAATTTGCTGATATGCTACTTTTCTGAGTATATTCTTTTTTGTGCACTAAAATTTCATATGAGTTTCAGGATGTGACCTGGATCTGGCATAGCTCAAAAGGATCGCAAATGAGATTTTCCCTGATCTTTCCCATTTAATAGACAAATTTTAACTTCTGTCTCCAGTCTGAATTTGTCTCAGCAGATTTTCATCTGGTTGACTTTGGGCTGCAAGCTGAAATCTGGACTTCCTGGAAACTGACATGATTGCTCCCTGCCTCTTCGGGTGGATCAATGTACCAGATGCTTGGGACTCCCTTATTGCCCAGCCTTTGACTGGCATTTCAGCCTCCCTAGCCCCTGATGCCTACGGTCCAACGGTCAGCTCGAAGAAGCTCCAGAAGACGGATCTACGCCCAAATCCCACCTAGCAGGCTGAAACGCTAAGTTAAAAGGGGCTCCCTGGCATTAGCTATTATCTTGGGCATCTGCTTAGCTGAAATGGACACTAATATTGCAGCAACTGGGCTAAAAGTCTAGAGAGACTCTGTAATAGTTCTCCTTGGCTTAAAGGAAGACTCAGACAGAGACAGCAGTTCTTTGAGTCAGGACAAAGCTGGTACGAGAGTTGGTTCAATAAAACCCCCTGTTTCACCACCCTCATCTCCTCCCTCATGGGCCCCTTAATCATAATCCCCCTGATTCTGTTATTTGGGCCTTGCATCCTAAATCGGCTGATCTAGTTCATGAAAGACCGACTCTCTGTCATACAAGCGTTGGTGTTAACCCAGCAGTATCATCAGTTTAAACAGCAGGAGACAGAAATTAACTCTCCCTAGGCCCTAGAATGAAAGATTCCATTCTAAGTTAGAAGAAAAAGGGGGGAATGAAAGCCCCCCCGCCTCACCAAAAGTTAGAAGCAGCTAATAGTTAATGTCATTTTGTACAGCACTGTTTTGAGAAACTCTGAAGGATACCACTGTTTTGAGAAACACTGTGAGCTAGGGAGGGAACTAGCTGAAGAGACCCAGCTGCTGGGGATATCTGCAGTCAGGCTGCCCCAGTTGAGCCAAAAATCAATTTGTGCTGACCACGCATATGAGAAGTTTGTGAGACTGTTCCAGCTGAGATAGGGGCCCTAAGACAAATAGTGAGACTGTTCCAGCTGAGATAGGAGCCCTAAGACAAACAACAGGTGGCGGTCCCAAGATTGAGAGTCATCATGACCATTCCGACCACCCAGTTCTAGATATCATGGTGTCCCTGCCAAACTCTGACTCAAGTTGTGGTCTCATTTAAATGTACCAATCAGCTCCCTGTAACTATACTTCTCGCTCCTGTAACCGCGCTTTTGGTCTGAGACCCTATAAAAAGCCCAGCTTTCCCCTCAGGGGGTGCGCAAAGTCCTCCGAGAGACTTTGTCACCCCGGGTACCCGTGTATCAAAATAAAGCCTCTTGCTGTTTGCATCCGAATTGGTCTCGTTGATCCTTGGGAGGGAGTCTCCCTGACGGAAGAAACACATCGGGAGTCTTTCACTGAAAAGCGATATATTGAAATGTATGGCAAAGAAACAAGTTTTCATGGAAAGAACAGAAACGCAAAGCAAAACTTTGTAAACTAATTCACATACGTGTCGCCCGTTCAATTATTATAACAGGAAAACTGAAAAGTGATATATCGAACTGTTCAGCACAGGAACCTACTTCCATCGAAAGAACACAAACGAAAACACAACTTTGTAAACTAATTCACATACGTGTCGCCTGTTCAATTATTATAACAGGAAAACTGAAAAGTGATATATCACACTATACAGCACAGAAACAAGTTTCCAACAGAACAGAAAAGCAAAGCAATACTTTGTAAACTAAAACACATGTGTGTCGCTCACTCAATTAGGAATACAGGGAAACTGAAAAGCAATAAATCGAAAAGTACTGAAAAGAAACAAGTTTTCATCGAAAAAACAGAAACGCAAAGCACAACTTTGTAAAGTAATTCACATTCGTGTCGCCTGTTCAATTATTATAACAGGAAAACTGAAAAGTGATATAACCCTCACCGTAACCCTAAGCCCCTAACACTAACCCTAACCCTAACCCTAACCCTAACTCTAACCCTACCCTAACTCTAACCCTCACCCTAAAGCTAACCCTAACCCTAACCCTAATCCTAACCCTAACAGGAACAAGTTTTCAACGAAAGAACAGAAACGCAAAGCACTACTTTGTAAACTAAATCACATGTGTGTCGCTCGCTCAATTAGTAATACAGGAAAATTGAAAAGCGATATATCGAAAAAGTACGGCAAAGAAACAAGTTTTTTCATCGAAAAGAACAGAAACGAAAAGCACAACTTTGTACACTAATTCACATACGTGTCGCCCGTTCAATTATTATAACAGGAAAACTGAAAAGTGATATATCACACTGTACAGCACAGAAACAAGTTTCCAACAGAAGAACAGAAACACAAAGCAGTACTTTGTAAACTAAATCACATGTGTGTCACTCACTCAATTAGGAATACAGGGAAACTGAAAAGCAATAAATCGAAATGTATGGCAAAGAAACAAGTTTTAATCGAAAAGAACAGAACAGCAAAGCACAACTTTGTGAACTAATTCACATTCGTGTTGCCTGTTCAATTATTATAACAGGAAAACTGAAAAGTGATATAACCCTAATCCTAACCCTAAGCCCCGAACCCTAACCCTAACCCTAACCCTAACCCTAACCCTAACCCTAACCCTAAC
Source organism: Meriones psammophilus (assembly GCA_036365155.1). Lineage (NCBI taxonomy): Eukaryota > Metazoa > Chordata > Mammalia > Rodentia > Muridae > Meriones > Meriones psammophilus. The sequence goes on from JAEOAE010001166.1 coordinate 26,884, forward strand.
CCTAACCCTAACCCTAACCCTAACCCTAACCCTAACCTAACCTAACTTGTTCCTAAAAGGAACAAGTTTCCAACGAAAAAAACATAAACCAAAGCACTACTTTGTAAACTAAATCACATGTGTGCCACTCGCTCAGTTAGGAATACAGGAAAACTTAAAATTGATATAACGCACGGTACAGCACAGGAACAAGTGTTGAACGAAAGAACAGAAAAGCAAAGGACTACTGTTAAACGGAATCACATGTGTGACGCTGGCTCAATTAGGAATACAGGAAAACTGAAAAGCGATACATCGAAATGTTTGGCAAAGAAACAAGTTTTCATCGAAAGAACAGAAACGCAAAGCACAAATTTGTAAACTAATTCACATTCGTGTCGCCCGTTCAATTATTATAACAGGAAAACTGAAAAATGATATATCGAACTGTACAGCACAGGAACCTGCTTCCATGGAAAGAACAGAAACGAAAAGCTCAACTTTGTAAACTAATTCACATACGTGTCACATGTTCAATTATTATAACAGGAAAACTGAAAAGTGATATATCACACTGTACAGCACAGAAACAAGTTTCCAACAGAAGAATCGAATCTCAAAGCACTACCATGTAAACTAATTCATATTCGTGTCGCCTTTTCAATTATTATAACAAAAAACTGAAAAGAGATATAACCCTCACCCTAACCCTAAGACTCTAACCCAAACCCTAACACTAACGCTAACCCTAACCCTAAGCGCCTAACCCTAATCCGAACCCTAAGCCTAAACCTAACCCTAACCCACAGGAACAAGTTTCCAACGAAAGAACAGAAACGCAAACCACTATTTTGTAAACTAAATCACATGTGTGTCGCTCACTCAATTAGGAATACAGGGAAACTGAAAAGCGATAAATCGAAATGTATGGCAAAGAAATAAGTTTTCATTGAAAGAACGGAAACACACAGCACAACTTTGTAAACTAATTCACATTCGTGTTGTCCGTTCAATTATTAAAACAGGAAAACTGAAAAGTGATATAACCCTAACCCTAAGCCTAAGCCCATAACCCTAACCCTAACCCTAAACCTAACTCTAAACCTAACCCTAAATCTAACACTAACCCTAAGCCCCTAACCCTAACCCTAACCCTAATCCTAATCCTAACCCTTGTTCTTAACAGGAACAAGTTTCCAACGAAAAAGAACAGAAACATAAAACACTACTTTGTAAATTAAACCACATGTGTGCCACTCGCTCAATTCGGGAATACAGGAAAACTGAAAAGTGATATAACACACTGTAAAGCACAGGAACAAGTTTCGAACAAAAGAACAGAAAAGCAAAGCACTACTTTGTAAACTAAATCACATGTGTGCCACTCGCTCAATTATGAATACAGGAAAACTGAAAAGAGATATAACGCACTGTACAGAACAGGAACAAGTTTTGAACGAAAGAACAGAAAAGCAAAGCACTACTTTTAAACGGAATCACATGTGTGTCACTCGCTCAATTAGGAATACAGGAAAACTGAAAAGTGTTATCTCGCATTGTAAGGCACAGAAATAAGTTTCCATCGAAAGAAGAGAAACGCAAAAGCACAACTTTGTAAACTAATTCACATACGTGTCGTCCGTTCAATTCTTATAACAGGAAAACTGAAAAGTGATATATCACACTGTACAGCACAGAATCAAGTTTCCAACAGAAGAACAGAAACGCAAAGCACTACTTTGTAAACTAAATCACATGTGTGTCGCTCGCTCAATTAGGAATACAGGGAAACTGAAAAGCAATATATCGAAATGTTTGGCTCAGAAACAAGTTTTCATCAAAGAACAGAAATGAAAAGCACAACTTTGTAAACTAATTCACATTCGTGTAGCCTGTTCAATTATTATAACAGGAAATTGAAAAGTGATATAACCCTAATCCTAACCCTAAGCCCCTAACCCTAACAGTAACCCTAACCCTAACCCTAACCCTAAGAAGCCTAACACTAACCGTAACCCTAACCTAACCTAACCTAACTTGTTCCTAAAAGGAACAAGTTATCAAGAAAGAACATAAACATAAAACTTTGTACACTAAATCACATGTGTGCCACTCGCTCAATTAGGAATACAGGAAAACTGAAAAGTGATATAACACTGTATAGCACAGGACAACAAGTTTGAAAAAAGAACAGAAAAGCAAAGCACTACTTTTTAATGGAATCCCATGTGTGTCGCTCGCTCAATTAGGAATACAGGAAAACTGAGAAGTGTTATCTCGCACTTTATGGCACAGAAACAAGTTTCCATCGAAAGAAGAGAAACGCAATGCACAACTTTGTAAACTAATTCACATATGTGTTGCCCATTCAATTATTATAACAGAAAAACTGAAAAGTGATATATCGAACTGTACAGCACAGGAACAAGTTTCCATCGAAAGAACAGAAAAACAAAGCACAACTTTGTAAACTAATTCACATACGTGTCGTCCGTTCAATTATTATAACAGGAAAACTGAAAAGTGATATAACCCTAACCCTAACCCTAAGCCCCTAACCCTAACCCTAACCTAAACCTAACACTAAACCTAATCCTAACCTAACATCCCTAACCCCTAACCCTAACCCTAATCCTAAACCTAATTTCTTCCTAACAGAAACAAGTTTCCAACAGAAGAACAGAAACGCAAAGCACTACTTTGTAAACTAAATCACATGTGTGTCGCTCGCTCAATTAGGAATACAGGGAAACTGAAAGTGTTATCTCGCACTTTATGGCACAGAAAGAAGTTTCCATCGAAAGAACAGAAACGCAAAGCACAACTTGTAAACTAATTCACATTGTGTCGCCTGTTCAATTATTATAACAGGAAAACTGAAAAGTGATATAACCCTATCCCTAACCCTAAGCCCCTTACCCTAACCCTAACCCTAACCTAAACCTAACCTAACCCCCTAACCCTAACCCTAACCCTAACCTAATCCTAACCTAACTTGTTCCTAACAGGAACAAGTTTCCAACGAAAAGAACAGAAAGGCAAAGCACTACTTTGTAAACTAAATCACATGTGTGCCACTCGCTCAATTAGGAATACAGGAAAAATGAAAAGAGATATAATGCACTGTACAGCACAGGAACAAGTTTTGAAAGAAAGAACAGAAAAGCAAAGCGCTACTTTTTAAAGTAATCACATGTGTGTCACTCGCTCAATTAGGAATACAGGAAAACTGAAAAGTGTCATCTCGCACTGTAAGGCACAGAAACAAGTTTCCATCAAAAGAAGAGAAACGCAAAGCATAACTTTGTAAAGTAATTCACATACTTGTTGCCCGTTCAATTATTATAACAGGAAAACTGAATGGTGATATATCGAACTGTACAGCACAGGAACAAGTTTCCATCGAAAGAACAGAAACTCAAACACAAATTTGTAAACTAATTCACATACGTGTCATCCGTTCATTTAATATAACAGGAAAACTGAAAAGTGACATATCACACTGTACAGCACAGAATCAAGTTTCCAACAGAAGAACAGAAACGGAAAGCACTACTTTGTAAAGTAAATCACATGTGTGTACCTCGCTCAATTAGGAATACAGGAAAACTGAAAAGAGAGATATCGAAATGTATGGCACAGAAACAAGTTTTCATCGAAAGAACAGAAACGCAAAGCACAACTTTGTAAAGTAATTCACATTCGTGTCGGTCGCCTGTTCAATTATTATAACAGGAAAATTGAAAAGTGATATAACCCTAATCCTAACCCTAAGCCCCTAACCCTAACCCTAACCCTAACCCTAACCCTAACCTAACCCTAACCCTAACCCTAACCCTAAACCTAACCCTAACCCTAAGCCCCTAACCCTAACCCTAACCCTAACCCTAAAAACCCTAACCGTAACCCTAACCTAACACTAACTTGTTCCTAACAGGAACAAGTTTCCAATGAAAGAACATAAACGTAAAGCACCACTTTGTAATCTAAATCACATGTGTGCCACTCGCTCAATTAGGAATACAGGAAAACTGAAAAGTGATATAACGCACTGTAGAGCACAGGAACAAGTTTTGAACAAAAGAACAGAAAAGCAAAGCACTACTTTTTAATGGAATCACATGTGTGTCGCTAGCTCTATTAGGAATACAGGAAAACTGAAAAGTGTTATCTCGCACTTTATGGCACATAAAGAAGTTTCCATCGAAAGTAGAGAAACGCAAAGCACAACTTTGTAAACTAATTCACATATGTGTCGCCCATTCAATTATTATAACAGGAAAGCTGAAAAGTGATATATCGAACTGTATAGCACAGGAACAAGTTTCCATAGAAAGAACAGAAACACAAAGCACAACTTTGTAAACTAATTCACATTCTTGTTGCCTGCTCAATTATTAAAACAAGAAAACTAAAATGTGATATAACGCTAACCCTAACCCTAAGCCCTAAAAAAACCTAACCCTAAACCTAACCCTAACCCTAACCCTAACCCTAACCCTAACCCTAACCCTAACCCTAAGCCCCTAAACCTAAACCTAACCCTAACCCTAACCCTAACTTGTTCCTAACAGGAACCTGTTTCCAACTAAAGAACAAAAACGCAAAAGCACAACTTTGTAAACTAAATCACATGTGTGCCATGCTCTCAATTAGGAATACAGGAAAACTAAAAGAGATATATAACACTGTACAGCACAGGAACAAGTTTTGAACGAAAGAACAGAAAAGCAAAGCACTACTTTTAAACGGAATCACATGTGTGTCACTCACTCAATTAGGAATACAGGAAAGTGAAAAGTTTTATCTCAAGACTGTATGGCACAGAAACAAGTTTCCATCGAATGAAGAGAAACGCAAAGCACAACTTTGTAAACTAATTCATATACGTATCGCCCTTTCAATTCTTATAACAGGAAAACTGAAAAGTGATATATCACACTGTACAGCACAGAAACAAGTTTCCATCCAAAAAAACAGAAACGCAAAGCACAACTTTGTAAACTAATTCATATACATATCGCCCTTTCAATTATTATACAGGAAAACTGAAAAGTGACATATCACACTGTACAGCACAGAAACAAGTTTCCAAAAGAAGAACAGAAACGCAAAGCAGTACTTTGTAAACTAAATCACATTTGTGTCGCTCACTCAATTAGGAATACAGGGAAACTGATAAGTGATACATCGAACTGTATAGCACAGGAAACTGCTTCCATCGAAAGAACAGAAACGAAATGCACAAATTTGTAAACTAATTCACGTACGTGTTGCCCGTTCAATTATTATAACAGGAAAACTGAAAAGTGATATATCACACTGTACAGCACAGAAACAAGTATCCATCAAAAGAACAGAAACGTTAAAAAGTACTACTTTGTAAACTATATCACATGTGTGCCACTCGCTCAATTAGGAATACAGGGAAACTGAAAAGCGATAAATCGAAATGTATGGCAAAGAAATAAGTTTTCATTGAAAGAACAGAAACACACAGCACAACTTTGTAAACTAATTCACATTAAACTAATTGTTGTCCGTTCAATTATTAAAACAGGAAAACTGAAAAGTGATATAACCTAACCTAAGCCTAAGCCCATAACCCTAACCCTAACCCTAAACCTAACTCTAAACCTAAACCTAAATCTAACACTAACCCTAAGCCCCCCTAAACCTAACCCTAACCCTAACCCTAACCCTAACTTGTTCTTAACAGGAACAAGTTTCCAATGAAAGAACAGAAAGAAAAAAAACACTACTTTTAAACTAAATCACATGTGTGTTGCTCGCTCAATTAGGAATACAGGAAAACTGAAAAGTGATATAAACACACTGTGAGCACAGAAACAAGTTTCCAACAAAAGAACAGAAAAGCAAAGCACTACTTTGTAAACTAAATCACATGTGTGTCACTCGTTCAATTATGAATACAGGAAAACTGAAAAGTGATATATCGAACTGTACAGCACAGGAACAAGTTTTCAAAAAAAGAACAGAAAAGGAAAAGCACTACTTTTTAAACTAAATCACATGTGTGTCGCTCGTTCAATTAGGAATAACAGGAAAACTGAAAAGTGATATCTCGCACTGTACAGCACAGAAACAAGTTTCCAAAAAAGAAGAACAGAAACACAAAGCACAACTTTGTAAACTAATTCACATACGTGTCGCCTGTTCAATTATTATAACAGGAAAACTGAAAAGTGATGATATATCACACTGTACAGCACAGAATCAAGTTTCCAACAAAAGAACAGAAACGCAAAGCACTACTTTGTAAACTAAATCACATGTGTGTCGCTCGCTCAATTAGGAATACAGGAAAACTGAAAAGCAATATAACTCAATTAGGGAATACAGGAAAATGTTTGGCTCAGAAACAAGTTTTCATCAAAAGAACAGAAATGAAAAGCACAACTTTGTAAACTAATTCACATTCGTGTAGCCTGTTCAATTATTATAACAGGAAAACTGAAAAGTGATATAACCCTAATCCTAACCCTAAGCCCTAACCCTAACCCTAACCCTACCCTAACCCTAACCCCTAAACCCTAACCCTAACCTAACCCTAACCCTAACCCTAACTAACCTAACTTGTTAAAAAGGAACAAGTTTTATGAAAGAAAGAACATAAAGCAAAACTTTGTAAACTAAATCACATGTGTGCCACTCGCTCAATTAGGAATACAGGAAAACTGAAAAGTGATATATAACACTGTATAGCACAGGAACAAGTTTTGAACAAAAGAACAGAAAAGCAAAGCACTACTTTTTAATGGAATCACATGTGTGTCGCTCGCTCAATTAGGAATACAGGAAAACTGAAAAGTGTTATCTCGAACTTTATGGCACAGAAACAAGTTTCCATCGAAAGAAGAGAAACGCAATGCACAACTTTGTAAACTAATTCACATATGTGTCGCCCATTCAATTATTATAACAGAAAAACTGAAAAGTGATATATCGAACTGTACAGCACAGAAACAAGTTTCCATCAGAAAGAACAGAAAAACAAAGCACAACTTTGTAAACTAAATCACAAGTTTCAATTAGTAATACAGGGAAACTGAAAATTATTATAAATGTAGGAAAACTCAGAAAAACAGATAAAGCACAACTTTAAAACTAATTCACATTCTTGTTGCCTGTTCAATTATTATAACAGGAAAACTGAAAAGTGATATAACCTAATCCTAAACCTAAGCCCTAACTAACCCTAACCCTAACCCTAACCCTAACCCTAACCTAACCTAATCCTAAACCTAATTTCTTTCCTAACACAGAAACAAGTTTCCAACAGAAGAACAGAAACGCAAAGCACTACTTTGTAAACTAAATCACATGTAAACTAAATCAATTAGGAATACAGGAAAACTGAAAAGAGATATCAACTGTTAGGAAAACAAGTTTTGGAAAAACAGAAAAGCAAAGCACTACTTTTAAACGGAATCACATGTGTGTTGCTCGCTCAATTGGAATACAGGAAAAAAAAGTTTCCACTGTTATGACACAGAAAGAACAGAAAGAAGAGAAAGCAAAGCACAACTTTGTAAACTAATTCACATACGTGTCGCCTGTTCAATTATTATAACAGGAAAACTGAAAAGTGATATATCGAACCCTATAGCCCTAAGGAACCCCAATTGAAAGAACAGAAAGGAAAAGCAAAACTTTGTAAACTAATTCACATGTGTTGCCCGTTCAATTATTATAACAGGAAAACTGAAAAGTGATATTCACACTATACAGCACAGAAACAAGTTTCCAACAGAAGAAAAGAACAGAAACACAAAGCACTACTTTGTAAACTAAATTCACATCACATGTGCCTGTTCAATTATTATAACAGGAAAACTGAAAAGTGATATAACCCTAATCCTAAACCTCAATTAACCTAAACCTAAATACAGGAAAAATGAAAAATAAAGGAAAAGCACTATAGCTAATGTAACTGTACAGCACAGGAAACAAGTTTTGAAAAAAGAAAGAACAGAAAAAGCAAAGCACTACTTTTTAAAAGTAATCACATGTGTGTCACCTGCTCAATTAGGAATACAGGAAAACTGAAAAGTGATATAACGCACTGTAAGGCACAGAAACAAGTTTCCATCAAAAGAAAGAAACACAAAGCATAACTTTGTAAAGTAATTCACATACTTGTTGCCCGTTCAATTATTATAACAGGAAAACTGAAAAGTGATATATCGAACTGTACAGCACAGGAACAAGTTTCCATCGAAAGAACAGAAACTCAAGCACAAATTTGTAAACTAATTCACATACGTGTCATCCGTTCATTTATTATAACAGGAAAACTGAAAAGTGATATATCACACTGTACAGCACAGAAACAAGTTTCCAACAAAAGAACAGAAAGCAAAGCACTACTTTGTAAACTAAATCACATGTGTCGCTCGCTCAATTAGGAATACAGGAAAACTGAAAAGCGATATATCGAAATGTATGGCACAGAAACAAGTTTTCATCAAAAGAACAGAAACGCAAAGCACAACTTTGTAAACTAATTCACATTCGTGTCGCCTGTTCAATTATTATAACAGGAAAATTGAAAAGTGATATAACCCTAATCCTAACCTAAGCCCCTAACCCTAACCCTAAACCTAACCTAACCCTAACCCTAACCCTAACCCTAACCCTAACCTAACCCTAACCTAAGCCCCTAACCTAACCTAACCCTAACCCAAACCCTAACTGTAACCCTAACCCTAACACTAACTTGTTCCTAACAGGAACAAGTTTCCAATGAAAGAACATAAACGTAAAGCACCACTTTGTAATCTAAATCACATGTGTGCCACTCGCTCAATTAGGAATACAGGAAAACTGAAAAGTGATATAACGCACTGTAGAGCACAGGAACAAGTTTCGAACAAAAGAACAGAAAAGCAAAGCACTACTTTTTAATGGAATCACATGTGTGTCGCTAGCTCTATTAGGAATACAGGAAAACTGAAAAGTGTTATCTCGCACTTTATGGCACAGAAACAAGTTTCCATCAAAAGAAGAGAAACACAAAGCACAACTTTGTAAACTAATTCACATATGTGTCGCCCATTCAATTATTATAACAGGAAAGCTGAAAAGTGATATATCGAACTGTATAGCACAGGAACAAGTTTCCATAGAAAGAACAGAAACACAAAGCACAACTTTGTAAACTAATTCACATTCTTGTTGCCTGCTCAATTATTAAAACAAGAAAACTAAAATGTGATATAACGCTAACCCTAAACCTAAGCCCCTAAACCTAACAGAAACCCTAACCCTAACCCTAACCCTAACCTAACCCTAATTATTATAACCTAACCCTAAGCCCCTAACGCTAAACCTAACCCTAACCCTAACCCTAACTTGTTCCTAACAGGAACCTGTTTCCAACTAAAGAACAAAAACACAAAGCACAACTTTGTAAACTAAATCACATGTGTGCCATGCTCTCAATTAGGAATACAGGAAAACTAAAAGAGATATAACGCACTGTACAGCACAGGAACAAGTTTTGAACAGAAAGAACAGAAAAGCAAAGCACTACTTTTAAACGGAATCACATGTGTGTCACTCACTCAATTAGGAATACAGGAAACTGAAAAGTTTTATCTCGCACTGTATGGCACAGAAACAAGTTTCCATCGAATGAAGAGAAACACAAAGCACAACTTTGTGTAAACTAATTCACATATGTATCGCCCTTTCAATTCTTATAACAGGAAAACTGAAAAGTGATATATCACACTGTACAGCACAGAAACAAGTTTCCATGAAAAGAACAGAAACGAAAAGCACAACTTTGTAAACTAATTCATATACGTATCGCCCTTTCAATTATTATACAGGAAAACTGAAAAGTGACATATCACACTGTACAGCACAGAAACAAGTTTCCAAAAGAAGAACAGAAACACAAAGCAGTACTTTGTAAACTAAATCACATTTGTGTCGCTCACTCAATTAGGAATACAGGGAAACTGATAAGTGATACATCGAACTGTATAGCACAGAAACTGTTTCCATCGAAAGAACAGAAACGAAATGCACAAATTTGTAAACTAATTCACATACGTGTTGCCTGTTCAATTATTATAACAGGAAAATTGAAAAGTGATATAACCCTAATCCTAAACCTAAGCCTAACCTAACCCTAACCCTAACAGTTCAATTATTATAACAGGAAAACTGTGAAACTAACCCTAAGCCCCTAAACAGAACTTAACCCTAAACCCTAAACCTAAACCTAACCTAATCCTAACCCTAACTTGTTCCTAACAGGAACAAGATTCCAAACGAAAGAACAGAAACGCAAAGCCCTACTTTGTGAACTAAAGCACATGTGTGCCACTCGCTCAATTAGGAATACAGGAAAACTGAAAAGAGATATAAACACTGTACAGCACAGAAACAAGTTTTGAATGAAAGAACAGAAAAGCAAAGCACTACTTTTAAACGGAATCACATGTGTGTTGCTCGCTCAATTAGGAATACAGGAAAAGTGAAAAGTGTTACCTCGCACTCTATGACACAGAAACAAGTTTCCATCGAAAGAAGAGAAACGAAAAGCACAACTTTGTAAAATAATTCACATACGTGTCAAGCGTTCAATTATTTTAACAGGAAAACTGAAAAGTGATATATCGAACTGTATAGCATAGGAACCTGCTTTCAACGAAAAGAACGGAAAGGAAAAGCAAAACTTTGTAAACTAATTCACATACGTGTCGCCCGTTCAATTATTATAACAGGAAAACTGAAAAGTGATATTTCACACTATACAGCACAGAAACAACATTCCAAAAGAAGAACAGAAACACACAGCACAACTTTGTAAACTAATTCACATTCATGTCGCCTGTTCAATTATTATAACAGGAAAACTGAAAAGTGATATAACCCTAATCCTAAACCTAAGCCCTAACTCTAAAAATAACCTAAACCTAACCCCTAACCCTAACCCTAACCCTAACCCTAACCCTAACCCTAACCCTAACTTGTTCCTAACAGGAACAAGTTTTCATCGAAAAGAAAGAAACGCACAGCACAACTTTGTAAACTAATTCACATTCTCTGTTCAATTATTATAACATGAAAACTGAAAAGTGATATAACCCTCACCCTAACCCTAAGCCCCTAACCCTAACGCTAACCCTTACCCTACCCTAACCCTAACCCTCACCCTAACCCTAACCCTAACCCTAATCCTAACCCTAACTTGTTCCTAACAGGAACAAGATTCCAACGAAAGAACAGAAAGCGCAAAGCACTACTTTGTAAACTAAATTACATTTGTGCCTCTCGCTCAATTAGGAATAAAGGAAAACTGAAAAAAGAGATATAACACTGTACACAACAGAAAAAAAGTTTGATCGAAAAGAACAGAAACACAAAGCACAACTTATCAAATAATTCACATATGTGTCGCCCGTTCCATTATTAAAACGGGCAAACTGAAAAGTGATATATCGAACTATATAGCACAGGAACCTGCTTCAATTGAAAGAACAGACATGAAATGCACAAATTTGTAAACTAATTCACATACGTGTCGCCCGTTCAATTATTATAACAGGAAAACTGAAAAGTGCTATATCACACTATACAGCACAGAAACAAGTTTCCAACATAAGAACAGAAACACAAAGCACTACTTTGTAAACTAAATCACATGTGTATCACTCACACAATTAGTAATACAGGGAAACTGATAAGCGATACATCGAAATGTAGGGCAGAGAAACAAGTTTTCATCGAAAGAACAGAAACGCAAAGCACAACTTTGTAAACTAAATCACATTCATGTCGCCTGTTCAATTATTATAACAGGAAAATTGAAAAGTGATATAACCCTAATCCTAAACCTAAGCCCCTAACCCTAACCCTAACCCTATCCCTAACCCTAACCCTAAACCTAACCTAATCCTAACCTAACTTGTTCCTAACAGGAACAAGATTCCAAAAAAAAGAACAGAAAAGCAAAGCCCTACTTTGTGAACTAAAGCACATGTGTGCCACTCGCTCAATTAGGAATACAGGAAAACTGAAAAGAGATATAACACTGTACAGCACAGAAACAAGTTTTGAATGAAAGAACAGAAAAGCAAAGCACTACTTTTAAACGGAATCACATGTGTGTTGCTCGCTCAATTAGGAATACAGGAAAACTGAAAAGTGTTACCTCGCACTCTATGACACAGAAACAAGTTTCCATCGAAAGAAGAGAAACGAAAAGCACAACTTTGTAAAATAATTCACATACGTGTCAAGTGTTCAATTATTTTAACAGGAAAACTGAAAAGTGATATATCGAACTGTATAGCATAGGAACCTGCTTTCATCGAAAGAACGGAAAGGAAAAGCAAAACTTTGTAAACTAATTCACATACGTGTGTCGTTCCGTTCAATTATTATAACAGGAAAACAGAAAAGTGATATTTCACACTATACAGCACAGAAACAACATTCCAACAGAAGAACAGAAACACACAGCACAACTTTGTAAACTAATTCACATTCATGTCGCCTGTTCAATTATTATAACAGGAAAACTGAAAAGTGATATAACCCTAATCCTAAACCTAAGCCCCTAACTCTAAAAAAAATAACCCTAAAAACCTAACCCTAACCCTAACCCTAACCCTAACCTAACCCTAAATGAAAATGGAAAAGTGATATAACCCTCACTCTAACCCTAAGCACCTAACCTAACCCTAACCTAACCCTACCCTAACCCTAACCCTAATCCTAACCCTGACTTGTTCCTAACAGGAACAAGATTCCAACGAAAGAACAGAAACGCAAAGCACTACTTTGTAAACTAAATTACATTTGTGCCTCTCGCTCAATTAGGAATAAAGGAAAACTGAAAAGAGATATAACGCACTGTACACAACAGAAAAAAGTTTCGATCGAAAGAACAGAAACACAAAGCACAACTTATCAAATAATTCACATATGTGTCGCCCGTTCCATTATTAAAACGGGCAAACTGAAAAGTGATATATCGAACTGTATAGCACAGGAACCTGCTTCAATTGAAAGAACAGACACGAAATGCACAAATTTGTAAACTAATTCACATACGTGTCTCCCGTTCAATTATTATAAAAGGAAAACTGAAAAGTAATATATCACACTATACAGCACAGAAACAAGTTTCCAACATAAGAACAGAAACACAAAGCACTACTTTGTAAACTAAATCACATGTGTATCACTCACACAATTAGTAATACAGGGAAACTGATAAGCGATACATCGAAATGTAGGGCAGAGAAACAAGTTTTCATCGAAAGAACAGAAACGCAAAGCACAACTTTGTAAACTAAATCACATTCGTGTCGCCTGTTCAATTATTATAACAGGAAAATTGAAAAGTGATATAACCCTAATCCTAAACCTAAGCCCCTAATCCTAACCCTAACCCTATCCCTAACCCTAACCCTAAACCTAACCCTAATCCTAACCCTAACTTGTTCCTAACAGGAACAAGATTCCAACGAAAGAACAGAAAAGCAAAGCCCTACTTTGTGAACTAAAGCACATGTGTGCCACTCGCTCAATTAGGAATACAGGAAAACTGAAAAGAGATATAACGCACTGTACAGCACAGAAACAAGTTTTGAATGAAAGAACAGAAAAGCAAAGCACTACTTTTAAACGGAATCACATGTGTGTTGCTCGCTCAATTAGGAATACAGGAAAAGTGAAAAGTGTTACCTCGCACTCTATGACACAGAAACAAGTTTCCATCGAAAGAAGAGAAACGAAAAGCACAACTTTGTAAAATAATTCACATACGTGTCAAGCGTTCAATTATTTTAACAGGAAAACTGAAAAGTGATATATCGAACTGTATAGCATAGGAACCTGCTTTCATCGAAAGAACAGAGAGGAAAAGCAAAACTTTGTAAACTAATTCACATACATGTCGCCCGTTCAATTATTATAACAGGAAAACTGAAAAGTGATATTTCACACTATACAGCACAGAAACAACATTCCAACAGAAGAACAGAAACGCACAGCACAACTTTGTAAACTAATTCACATTCATGTCGCCTGTTCAATTATTATAACAGGAAAACTGAAAAGTGATATAACCTAATCCTAAACCTAAGCCCCTAACTCTAAAAATAACCCTAAACCTAATCCTAACCCTAACACTAACCCTAACCCTAACCTAACCTAACCCTAACATGAAAGCGGAAAAGTGATATAACCCTCACTCTAACCTAAGCACCTAACCTAACCTAACCTAACCTAACCCTAACCTAATCCTAACCTAACTTGTTCCTAACAGGAACAAGATTCCAACGAAAGAACAGAAAGGCAAAGCACTACTTTGTAAACTAAATCACATTTGTGCCTCTCGCTCAATTAGGAATAAAGGAAAACTGAAAAGAGATATAACACACTGTACAGCACAGAAACAAGTTTTGATCGAAAGAACAGAAACACAAAGCACAACTTATCAAATAATTCACATATGTGTCGCCCGTTCCATTATTAAAACGGGAAAACTGAAAAGTGATATATCGAACTGTATAGCACAGGAACCTGCTTTAATTGAAAGAACAGAAACGAAATGCACAAATTTGTAAACTAATTCACATACGTGTCTCCCGTTCAATTATTATAAAAGGAAAACTGAAAAGTAATATATCACACTATACAGCACAGAAACAAGTTTCCAACAGAAGAACAGAAACACAAAGCACTACTTTGTAAACTAAATCACATGTGTATCGCTCACACAATTAGGAATACAGGGAAACTGAAAGCGATAAATCGAAATGTAGGGCAGAGAAACAAGTTTTAATCGAAAGAACAGAACAAAGCGCAAAGCACAACTTTGTAAACTAAATCACATTCGTGTCGCCTGGTCAATTATTATAACAGGAAAATTGAAAAGTGATATAACCTAATCCTAAACCTAAGCCCCTAACCCTAACCCTAACCTCACCCTAACCCTAACACTAACCCTAACCTAAACCTAACCTAATCCTAACCCTAACCCTAACCCTAACCCCCTAAACCTAAACCTAACCCTAACCTAACCTAAACCTAACCCTAACTTGTTTCGAACAGGAACAAGTTTCCAAAAAAAGAACATAAGCGCAAAGCACTACTTTGTAAACTAAATCACATGTGTGCCACTCGATCAATTAGGAATACAGGAAAACTGAAAAGTGATATATCAAACTGTACAGCCCAGAAACAAGTTTCCAACAGAAGAGCAGAAAAGCAAAGCACTACTTTTAAACGGAATTACATGTGTTTCACTCTCTCTATTAGGAAGAGAGGAAAGCGGAAAAGTTTTTATCTCGCACTATACGGCACACAAACAAGTTTCCATGGAAAGAACAGAAACGCAAAAGCACAACTTTGTAAACTAATTCACATATGTGTCACCCGTTCCATTATTATAACAGGGAAACTGAAAAATGATATATCACACTGTACAGCACAGAAACAAGTTTCCAACAGAATAACAGAAATGCAAAGCACTACTTTGTGAACTAAATCACATGTGTGTCGCTCAAAAATTCGGAATACAGGAAAACTGAAAAGTGATATATCGCATTGTACAGCACAGGAACAATTTTGAATGAAAGAACAGGAAAGCAATGCACTACTTTTAAGCGGAATCACATGTGTGTCACTCGCTCAATTAGGAATACAGGAAAACTGAAAAGCGATATTTGAAATGTAAGGCAAACAAACAAGTTTTCATCGAAAGAACAGAAAGCATAAAGCACAACTTTGTAAACTAATTCACATTCGAGTTGCCTGTTCAATTATTATAACAGGAAAAATGAAAAGTGATATAACCCTAACCCTAACGCTATGCCCGTAACCCTAACCATAAACCTAAAACTAACCCTAACCCATACTAACCCTAACCCTAACCTAACCTAACCCTAACCCTAACCCTAACCCTAACCCTAACCCTAACCCTAACTCTAACCCTAACCTAACTTTTTCCTACCAGGAACAAGTTTCCAAGGAAAGAACATAAGCGCAAAGCAGTACTTTGTAAACTAAATCACATGTGAATCGCTCACTCAATTAGGAATACAGGAAACTGAAAAGCGATAAATCGAAAATGTATGGCAAAGAAACAAGTTTTTCATCGAAAGAACAGAAACGCAAAGCACAACTTTGTCAACTAATTCACAATTGTGTCGCCAGTTCATTTATTATAACAGGAAAACTGAAAAGTGATATAACCCTAACCCTAATCCTAAGCCCTAACACTAAACCTAACCCTAACCCTAACCTTAACACTAACCCTAACCCTAGCCCCCTAACCCTAACCTAACCTAACCCTAAACCTAAACCTAACCTAACAGTAACTTGTTCCTAACAGGAACAAGTTTCCAAAAAGAATATAAGCAGCACTACTTTGTAAACTAAATCACATGTGTGTTGCTCACTCAATTAGGAATACAGGAAAAATGAAAAGCGGTATATTGAAATGTACGGCAAAGAAACAAGTTTTCATCAAAGAAGAAAACGCAAAGCACAAATTTGTAAAATAATTCACATTCGTGTCGCCTGTTCAAATATTATAACAGGAAAACTGAAAGATGATATATCCAACTGTACAGCACAGGAACAAGTTTCCATTGAAAGAACAGAAATGCAAAGCACAACTTTGTAAACTAATTCACATACATGTTGCCTGTTCAATTATTATAACAGGAAAACTGAAATGTGATATAACCCTAACCCTAAACCTAAGCCCCTAAATCTAACCCTTACCCTAACCCAAACCTTAACCCTAACACTAACCTAACCCTAAGGCTAACTAACCCTAACCCTAACCCTAACCTAACCTTAAACCTAACCTAACCCTAACCCTAACCTAAACCTAACCCTAACTTGTTCCTAACAGGAATAAGTTTCCAACGTAAGAACATAAACGCAAAGCACTACTTTGTAAACTAAATCACCTGTGTGCCACTCACTCAGTTAGGAATACAGGAAAACTGAAAAGTGATATATCACACTGTACAGCCCAGAAACAAGTTTCCAACAGAAGAACAGAAAAGCAAAGCACTACTTTTAAACGGAATCACATGTGTTTCCCTCGCTCAATTAGGAATAGAGGAAAACGGAAAAGTGTTATCTCGCACTGTACAGCACACAAACAAGTTTCAATCGAAAGAACAGAAAGCATAAAGCACAACTTTGTAAACTAATTCACATATGTGTTGCCTGTTCCATTATTATAACAGGAAAACTGCAAAATGATATATCACACTGCACAGCACAGAAACAAGTTTCCAACAGAAGCACTACTTTTTAAAAAGCAAAGCACTACTTTTAAACTAAATCACATGTGTGTCATGTGCTCAAAAATTAGGAATACAGGAAAACTGAAAAGTGATATATCGCATTGTACAGCACAGAAACAAGTTTCAAATTTTAAGAACAGAAAAGCAAAGCACTACTTTTAAACGGAATCACATGTGTATCACCTGCTCAATTATTATAACAGGAAAACTGAAAAGTGATATTTGAAAATGTAAGGCAAACAAACAAGTTTTCATCAGAAGAACAGAAACCCTAACCCACAACTTTGTAAACTAATTCACCTAACCTGTTGCTAACAGGCTCAAGTTTTTATTAAAACAGGAATACTAAAAGTGATATGCGTACAAAAACTGAAAATTTTCAACATAAAAAAAATAAGAAAAAAACACAAACAACTTTGTAAACTAATTCACATGTGCCCTGTTCAATTATTATAACAGGAAAACTGAAAAGTGATATACCCTAACCTAACCCTAACCCTACTCTAACCCTAACCCTAACCCTAACCCTAACTCTAACCCTACTAACCCTAACCTAACCTAACTTTTCCTAACATGAAACAGGAACAAGTTTCCTCGCTCAATTAGGAAACCAGAAAGAACATAAACGCAAAGCACTACTTTGTAAACTAAATCACATGTGAATGCCAGTTACTCAATTAGGAATACAGTAAACTAAAACTGAAAAGTGATATAAGGCACTGTACAGCATATAAAACAAGTTTTTCATCAAAAAAAAAAAAAGCACTACTTTTAAACGGAATCACATGTGTGTCAATCGTTCAATTAGGAATAGAGGAAAACTGAAAAGTGTTATCTCACACTGTATGGCACAGAAACAAGTTTCCATTGAAAGAACAGAAAAGCAAAGCACAACTTTGTAAACTAATTCACATACGTGTTACCCGTTCAACCATTATTATAAGAGGAAAACTGAAAAGTGAAATATCACACTGTACAGCACAGAATCAAGTTTCCATCAGAAGAACAGAAACGGAAAGCACTACTTTGTAAACTAAATCACATGTATGTCACTCGCTCATTTAGGAATACAGGAATACTGAAAAAGTGATATATCGAAATGTACAGCAAAGAAACAAATTTTCATCAAAAGAACAGAAACAAAGCACAACTTTGTAAACTAATTCACATGTGTGTCGCCTGTTCAATTATTATAACAGGAAAACTGAAAAGTGATAAAAACCTAACCCTAACCCTAACCTAACCCTAACAACTTACCCTAACCTTAACCCCTAACCCTAACCCTAACCCTACCTAACCTAACCCTAACTTGTTCTAACAGGAACAAGTTTCCAACAAAAGAACATAAATGCAAAGCACTACTTTGTAAACTAAATCACGTGTGTGCCACTTGATCAATAAGGAATAAAGGAAACCTGAAAAGTGATATAACGCACTGTACAGCACAGGAACAAGTTTCAACTAAAGTACACAGAAAAACAAAGCACTACCTTTAAAGGGAATCACATGTGTCGCTCGTTCAATCAGGAATACAGGAAAACTGAAAAGTGTTACCTCGCATTGTAAGGCACAGAAAGAAGTTTCCATCGAAAGAACAGAAATGCAAAGCACAACTTTGTAAATTAATTCACATACGTGTTGTCCATTCAATTATTATAACAGGAAAATGAAAAGTGATACATCACACTGTACAGCACAGAAACAAGTTTCCAACAGAAGAACAGAAAGCATAAAGCACTACTTTGTAAAACTAAATCACATTTGTGTCGCTCGCTCAATTAGGAATACAGGAAAACTGAAGAGCGATGTATCGAAATGTACAGCAAAGAAAAAGTTTTCATCAAAAGAACAGAAATGCAAAGCACAACTTTGTAAACTAATTCACATTTGTGCCCGCCTGTTCAATTATTATAACAGGAAAACTGAAAAGTGATATAACCCTAACCCTAACCCTAATACCCTAACCTAACCTAACCCTAACCTAACCTAAACCCCTAACCCTAACCCTAACCTAACCCTAACCCTAACCTAACCATAACCTAACCATAACTCTAACTTGTTCCTAACATTAACAATTTTCCAACAAAAGAACATAAGCGTTAAAGCACTACTTTTTGTAAACTAAATCACATGTGTGCCACTTGATCAATTAGGAATACAGGAAAACTTAAAAGTGATATAACGCACTGTACTGCACAGGAACAAGTTTCAAAACAAAAGAACAGAAAAGCAAAGCACTACTTTTAAATGGAATCACATGTGTTTAGCTTCGCTCAATTAGAATACAGGAAAACTGAAAAGCGATATATCAAATGTAGGGCAAATAAACAAATTTTCATCCAAAGAACAGAAACGCCAAAGCACAACTTTATGAACTAATTCAGATCGTGTCACCTCTTCAATTATTATA
>JAEOAE010003794.1:0-16371 GCA_036365155.1 Meriones psammophilus
CCCTATTGAGTTTGCTCTTTTTATTCCTTATTCCCGCCTGACTTTAAAACTTGCCATTCTCTGCAGCTTCAGTCAGAAAATTTTATGCGCTAGACCTGTGCGCTGAGTGTGAACAAATCAGTAAGGCCGTAGGACGGTTGTCTTTCTTACAAACCTGAGGTACGAAGTGTCGACGCACCACCCGCTGCTGTTGCATCGTCCAGTTACTACATGCCGTCCGTGGATCAGGTATGTACGTTGTGACTTTCCTAGAATCCGCGACCTTCAGTTTTCTTTATATAATGACGATGCTTCTGCGGAACGACATACTTCTGCCCAGTTTCTACGTCAGTTCAGTGCTACGGCAGCCATAGCAGATACGTGAACGCGACGATTGTTGTTCGGACTCGCTGGGCATTCGCCCCGCGCCGTAGAACAAGAAGACTGCGCAGACTCCTGCTAACCTGTCCATGGTTGTGGCTGGTTACGCACGAGTGATTTCTAGCTCCTGGCCTCCTATGTCGGACAGCCCTTGAATCTTAATGTCGCCTGGTAGAGCCTTAGCGTACATCGTTCTCTCGTTCAAAGTTTTCAGTCATTCGTAACGTATCTTGACTCAGCAGGAATTTCATATTCCCGGTCACTACGCATATGAGAGAATTCTATCTAGGCAGTGTTGCTTTTTCGATATCTACAGTGATCCAGGACGCAGTTTTTCGCTGGAGTTCAACGTGCGCAGTGTATGTATATATCAGAACTCTGATTCATGCTGTGCTCCTTCAGGGAGTGTCTCCACTTGCGAGGGTGCAGCTCCATAAGGGTGTGTGAAAGGGACAGCAAGCTCGTAAACGTTTTCGCGCAACCCAGTGATCACACTTTGCTAAAACTGCAATAAGGGGATAACTTGCGCCCACTCTTGTCAAATTCCCTGCAAGAGCAGCGGAAAGGCCATCACATTTGCAGTATCTCTCCTTCCGCTGGGTTCACAAACGCACATGGCACTGCTCTGTTTCCGTCTCCAGCGTCGTCTAACATGACAGCATATGCTCTTTGAGCGTGACACGGGTATACAGAAACACGCACTGCAGCGGTGCCTCAAACAACGATGGCTTCATCGTCGCCCTCCGCGGCTTCATCGTCGCGCCCGTGGCTTCATCCCACAATATCCACTGAATATGCTTCCGTTGACAGAGGCACGTAAGCGCTTAGAACCGTCGTTCATCTACGTGCAAAAGTGTGCGAGCATTGCCTTTTCTCCACCCCCCCATTCTGCCAATGCGTGAACGTGCAGCGAGGGCTCCTTCCTAATGCTTAAAACTGCGGTTCCACAGTACGATCTCTGATAGTCTTGGAACGGCGTCATGCAGCCCAGGTCAGTCTGGCCAAAAAGACACCCACACGGAACTGCTCTAGATTCTCGTCCGCAAGCACTTTTTAGTGTTGAATCCTCGCAACGTTGTCCTTTTTTTTTTCTTTTCATGCCTGCTCCGCGGCTTCCTCATGGTCCTGTGACTCCTGATTAAGTTCGGCCTGCTCGTCTGCTTCTTGTGTCTGATCTGCGCTATCTTCTTTCTTTCCTTTGTCCAGGCGGCTTCTCGGTAAATATGCTAAATATGGAATATAGCATCGAGAAAAGTGCCGTGACACATGAAACCGCGCTCGAGAGAGATTCAAGAAAAAGACTGGCCAAGGTGGACAAACTGCAGACCTTGAGCCAAGGGTACTGCGCGTTTGTATGGCAACAATATGTCATGTTGAGTCATGCGTTATCCCACAAAAGGGTGTATTTTTCGTATGTGCGAAAGTTGCCAGAAATAACCCATACGGTGAGGCTGTATGCGGCCGCTAAAGAAAAAGCAGCTATCCACCACAGCGAATCTTCGATACCACCAGTATTGCTGCAACACAACGACGACGATGAGCCGCGCCCACAGCACAAACCACGCAATTCCATTGCGTCACTTGCGTGCCGTCATAAGGTACAGGACCATTCCGGACAAGAGCATCAGTACCGATGAATAGGAACCAAGCCGTCGCTCGCGTGCCTGTGGTAGAGTCTTTCGAGTAGACCAAGCCAGCGAAATAACCAAGCTACTTGGTAACACTCATACAGGCTACATACGTAGCGCTGTTTGGTGGTCATAAGCCCATTGTTCTGAGTGGTCGATATCCCCAGAGGATTACTTTCTGGGTGTCTCAAATGCTGCAAGCGCAATTTCTGCAAATGTGCGCCTCATTAAGGATAATGGCACCACGCTGCTGTCCAGAAGAGCAAACCCAGTTTACGATTGTAATAGGGAAAGCGGACAAAGAAAGGACGGCAAATGCGAGATAGCCAAGTATAACAATCCCGGTCGTTGCAGCTTCCAAGAAGCTGAAGCCCACCGAGGGTGTAAAGACGCGGCGCTGATCCCGCTTACAGGGCGGTTGGTCCTCATCAGGATTCGGTCCTTCGAGGTCGCCACCAGCAAGCATCAGTAGACACAATGCAACTGTAAACTGGATGGCCACCCCTAGTCCCCAGGCCCCGTATCCTGGGTTTAGATACCTCTCTTTGGTAGAGCCTCATGAGCTGTAGGCGAAATGGAACTCTGACTTGGTGCAGCGGTTGCTGCTTTTTTAAAGCACGTTCAGGAAGTGAGGCCGCAGCGAAGTAGACGCAATGATAGGCTGACACACTGCCTCACAGAACCACCCCAGACGCCGTGTAGGACGGAAAAGGTTTTCTTCGCCGCACTTAAACTCGACAACCACGGAGAGAAAGTCGGCTGCGAAGCGGGAACACTTCATCAAACAGGCAATTTTTATATTACGAGGACAAAATTCCGACTGCGCACGCGCTCCTTTTACGCACCGCGCCAGCTATTACGTGCGTGTCGGCGGGGCTTTGGCTCACCTGCACCTCGCGTCATCTAGCAATCGTTGTGCTTCTGCAGGTAGAATCTGAATAGATAAGACGAAGTGTAATTTTATAACGTAGCTGAGTCCTTTCAAGTACTTGTATGTAGTCATACGTAGGTAGTTATTGCGAAACTCGCCAGGCGGTCTCTCCTTGCTCTCGATATGCCGCCTGATCCTCATGTCTCCACTGTGGGCCAACCCCTGGTCGAAAAAATAACTAAGCCCCTACCCATCACTTGAATGCTGGCCAGAAAACGCGAGTTAGGGTCACACTGGGTGTACACACTTCTAGCAGGTGTACGCCTGACAAGCTGTACAGACGGTGCACGATATATCTACATATGTAGAAGCAGCCGCGAATCTGTGTACAGTGCGAAGGAGGGAGTATCAGGATGATAGTCACTGGGAGATAAGGGCGCTAAGGACAGAGCGCGCTCGACAAACAACCTGGATCTACCAGCCATGCCTTTCATACCTTGTACCCACCTCCTCGTTGAAGGCGCAGCACCATTGCATACCTAATTTCTCTACGTAGGCAAGAAGCAAAACGAAGCCCTTCTTGTTAGCTGTGTTAGCTCAGGTATCTCTTTTGTTTAGAGCTGGTGCTCTTTTTAAAGTCCATTGCTTCTTCGTGTGTTGAACCTTTTTTTGCGTCTCAATGACTTCTTTCTGTCAAACTGAGTGAACACACACATAGTTATAAGAAAGGCTGTAAAGCGTATACGCGGGTATACGTGTCTACAGCTATTGACCAGTATACAAGGTAATAGGACTTGTTTCTAAACGTCCGCAGAAAGTCGGTTCGACCCTTACCACCTGAGGACACAGCGGCATTGTTTTTATGATTGTCTTTGTCTGATCCCTGGATCATCCTTGGCGCAAAGTTGGCAGGTACTGGAGCAAGTCAGTTACAGGTGGCTGAAATCACGGGTGCTCGAGGCCATACTGCGAAGATTATTACCATGAACGTATTTTACGAAACTAGCGTGTGTTTGGCTGTGCGTACGCCCATAAGCAGGCACCCATGGTTTAACGTCGGTATTCGCACAGAAGCTCACCTGTTTAAGCAAACGGGTCTGTCTTTCCCAAATGCACGTTTTCAGTAAAGACATGTTTCTATTCTCTGATAAAAAACTGCAGAGCAGCTGTAGGCGCAACGTACACTCGTCGTTATCAATACCTATTTTAAAACAGTCTACGCGTCTTTTCACTTCTTGCACCGCCATTGGGAGGACAGATGGTGGGTGTGAGTAAAGGGAATAAACACACACGTTATTACATAATTCCGTCTTGAATGGCAAACCTACTTCATTATCACCACTTCAATACTAAGGATCCTCATACCGCTGCATAGTCGCCACACACTGCATTTGCTGTCGAAAGAAAAAACTACAGAGAACTCGTATGCAAAGCGGCGGAGTCAAACCCACGAAAGGTAGATCCAGTTTCTGCGCCTATCTTACGGCAGAAAAGGATAGTCTACTGATCTGTTATCGATTGCAAGTGCGTTCTCTTTCGAAATGAACAGTTAGTGCCCCGGAGATGCATCCTCAAATTTCAGCGGCACGAAACTAAAAGCATTTGCAGGGACGACATGCCATCGCGTGCTGGTCACGTTGAGTATTTACACATTTTGATTTGAACACAAACATACTTCGCCATTAGATTACTGTTGCCCCAGGTGTGCGCACATGTGTGTAGTTGCGCGGACGCAGCAGCACGCATTCGCGGATGTGTACGTGTGCCTGGGCACGCGTGTGCAGGTGTCACTCTTGCGTGTGTTTTGACGATTTCTTTAGATCTCCTTTTTCCCTTGTCGGGAAGCAAACCACTTGTTATGATTTGGTTCCGACAAGACAAAAGAGGTCTAGTTTAGGATCATGCAGTGTAGTCTCCAAATGGCATATGCGATGGGGAAGGAAGGGTGTCATACAGCCACGCACCCTTCTCGGAATGACCCCTCCACAAGCACTTGTTCCACATCCACGCAGTTGTATTCAGTAGCCATTATGGGCATATCTATGTGCGGCTCATTGCATGCGCGCATATTTATTTATGCATCTACACACCTATGTATGTGTCTGTCTATCTATGTGTACATTTATACACGCAAAGAAACCAGCATTTCATCCCGCAAATCCACAGCAATTCACCTGTGCACATGGACATTCGTCGGCTCTGCTAGATGTTTCAACAAAGGAGTTGTCACCGCAGAAGCCGTCGACGACGCATTTCTTCCCACAAGGGTTCATGTAGACAGGCAACACTATTGACGCCAGTCAGATTCGCCGACCGGGTGAAGCCTGGAAGATAACTGTTTCTGTAAAGAGGTCTCGAAATGGGGTTTTTCTTCACACAACTTCTTGCATTCAGCTATGACAACGACCTGGGTGGTAGGTAGAATAAATATTTTCCCGTACACAGCACAGTGTTCCTCGACTAACAATGAGTCAGGGAGGAAAGAGTCTATGTATAGATGCCGAAAACAATAATCGACAATATAGCAAAAAGTGTGATTACTGACTAATTATCTTTGCAATGCCGAGAATAGGCGAAGTATGTGCACCTCCTGAGACGCACACAAATAACATTAGCTTGTGCAAGCAGCCTGTGTGGTGTGTACCACATGTCAACATGAGAGCCTTTCAGCAGTTCGCGGCACTGGTAAAAAATTTAACAGCTGGATATGCCAGCGATGACACGTAGACATCCGTTGCGAAAGCATGACAAACCCAACAGCCGGCAAATCTGGATGCACCGGAGAACATGTTTGCATAACAAACAGACTTGTTTGGTCTAGTAAGACTCGCACACACACACAGTAGATACGCAGTAGCATAGCTAGATAAAATGCAGCATCAATTTGCAGACAGCGTCCACGTGGAATTGCTCGCGGTGGTACTTTTAGGCGTGTCTACCGCGTGCACCTTTGTTGTTCTGCTACCGCGCTTTGCGTGATTTCTTTGATCCTCTTTGCCCCTTCTGTTAATTTATGACCGAGACGCATATCTTCTTTTGACAGAAGTTCCGCCTGCTTTTCGAGTGACGGAACCAATGATAGCGTAGAACGCACTGTCGTGTTCTTCGTGTACCTTACTGAGAAGCACGCATGCAAGGCTTTTACACATTGTGTAAAGTGCGTTTCGTTCAAGGAATTTACGTAGCAGCTGACATGCTCCTTTTCTGTGTTTGAAGTCCACTTCGTCTCATAAATTCAAACGGAGGAAAAAGCTTATCTTGTGTATTGTCTACATGCAGCTTTTGCAGACATGCAGCGCCGCACGCCCGTATTAACAACGGGGCTGCAGGCGTGACAGCGTGTTCTTTTTCAGCCACAGACGAGTGTCCGACCAAACGGTCGTGCTGCAGTAATTTCTGAGGGAATTCCTCGTGCCGCTTTACTTGCTTGCCCGTGATATTGTCGTTATAGTGGTTTATGGAGCCAAATTCTTTTGTTTTTTATTTGCTTGCCCTTGATTTTGTGGTTGTGGAACACGTGATGGGTGGATTTCAGGTGAGCAGTCTGTCAACTCGTACATACACTTTTGATGTACGTGAAGATTTCCATTTCTGTTCAAGAAGTGAATACTCACCGAAGAATGTGCGCTGCAGTAATGTGTCGGAGTCGTTCGTCAGTTCCATGCAGTTTCCTCGAGTGTCCACATCGCCTCACACTCCTTCCTGCTCCTGTTGACCTCTATCACACTTCTCCTGTGTATTCCTCGCGGCGTTTCTCCGTCTTTCGTCGCCTCACAGAAATCCGTGGTCAGGCTCAAGTCTGTCTTTCGTTCTCCCAGCGCGTCTGCCCAAATGGAAAAAGAAGTTGTTAGAAGTTCTCGCGCACACTGTTTTACGTCTAGTGTGCCATGTGCTGATGACGCTTTGGGAGAAACGCGACTTCTCTATGTGCTGTGCATCTCTTGGGTATTACTTTCATCCGCTGTTCATGCCTTGAAAGTTCTACGCTCATCTGTGCACCGCATTCATATCGTCCCTCCGCGTAAGCAACTCGCTGGACTGTTCAGCTTCCTCGCCCGCTCAATGATATCAAGTATCGTCCCTACGCGTAAGCAACTCGCTGGACTGTTCAGCTTCCTCGCCCGCTCAATGATATCAAGCGGATCTTTATTAGTGTCTCTCTGACTTCTTCTTATAGTTCCTAGACAAATGACGCCTTCAACTGCTTGGACGCCTATCGTTTTCCGATACGACCGGTTGAAACACATTCTCCTCGATGAGGTTGGGATTCAAATGGAGATAAATACGCTTTGGCAAGATCTTACGGAGGTTTCTTTAAGGCTCACTTGCCTTACGCTGTTTCTCTGTGTGTGGCCACGAAGAATGAAGCTAAACGAGAAAAAGGCTTATTTTGGCCGCGTCTGAGTTACTGTGTATGCGTACAAAGGCGTGTTTCTATGTTGATGTCCACTTGACGATGGAGGCACCGTTCTGTATCAAACTACAGCTCCCTCACATATGTTCCGATTTATTTCACGTTCTCCTTTGACAAGAAACCACGGCGGAAGCAAATTTAGGTGACAGAGCCCACGAAGTTCAGGCGTCGGGGGGGCGAGAGGTATAGACTGGGAAGACAACATACAGGAGATCTTGAAGTTTTAAATATAAGTTCTCTGTACTGCACAAGTTCTGAATTCCTGGAAGGCACGTCCTCCTCCACTCGTTTGTTTCTGCGCAATACATTTGTTCCGCGTCACCTTCGAGACAGTATATCATCCAGCAGCAGTTGCACCTGTCATGACCTCGCTCTTGCGGCTTCCTTCGTCACTATTCCCTTCCCTCTAGGTCTATACACTGTTCCTCAATAGAGAATTACATCGACGATATTCTTGTGCCATCGAGGGAGACTCCTGCTGATACACGTGGGACCACTTTTCTAAATCAGTCTCTGCGTTCTTTATTTTCTACTTCTCCAGCTACAGCAGAAGCCACCTACCACTGTAGTCTCAGGAAGAGCAGCACGTGCAGCGCTTTGTTGTCTGCTGCTCACAGGCGTAAGGGGAGGTGTATTCTTTGAAACTGAGAAGTATCAGTCGACGTCCAAAACCGTATGTCCACTGGAATGCGGGTATTCTAACATCTGTGCCCATCCCGCGTCTTCTGTGTTTACTGCTCAGGGCTTCTACCTCGGAATGTCGTTTTCGCATTGTCTGCCTCTATCAACACGGATCATTGGGGGTTGAGCGTGATACTTGCGCACTCCAGTCGTGATCATAGAGCAGCGTTTCCGCCGTTTGTTTGCTTTTTCTGGCTGGTACTTCGACGTGCGACACACATTCCGTTGAAAACAGGATGTGCACGCCCACAATGTAGTCTCTTCCATTTTATCTTGGGTTCCGCTGGTTCCCACGAGAATCAATCATAGATTGTAGTCTCGTGCGGTCACGCACCACGTGGAAGCGTCATTAGCATGTTTGTTCGCTGCACGGGAGGCGATTACTGATGTCGAAACTTTTTCAGAACTTACGACAGCGCGTGGGCTATCCTCTTGTATAACAGGGCGGAAAGCTACTGTTAAAGAAGGTAAACCTGCATGCCTCCTCCGTAGCAGCGGGAGAAAGCTGCTGCTGCTGCTGTTAAAAGTGTGGCTTGTAATCACTCATCTTCAAAGACTCCTGTTGCTGCTATTGGAGAACTCACAAAGGATTGTAGTGTGTCACGCTGCAGCATATGGGCCTGAGGCCGAGGACAGCGATGCGCCGACGCGGCTGATTTATCATGGAAGTACTCTTGAAGAGCTCCACATGGACATAGATACTGCTAACGGCGTTGCAGTGTCTGTCTTGAGAAAGAAACGGATGCCGGGGACTGAAAACCTAGTAACGGCTGACAGTGAATGGGTGAACTTTCGCACTTATGTTGCGTCTGCCTCCTGCGACACTGGACGGTTGAGTGGGCGTTAGGTGACACCTTTGTCTCTATCACCTGAACGTTTAGGCCGCTGCAGCACAAGTTTGACTTCTCACCACGCTGCTGTATTTTAATTGTTTACACAGGACACCGAAGAAAACTGCCTTTTCGCTCTTGTCTTATTCTGTAGACATCGATATTAACAATTGATGTTGCAACTATCAGCTTCCGCTATGAACTTCTGACGTCGTGTAGAAGAAGACTTGCGTAATCTCCGCATACGGACGCATATGCTCTACAGGGTCAGGATCACTGTAACACTTCCGTTTTCGAAAACAAAGTTGAGTTTTGGGCGTCTCCCAAGGAGACCTTCACTCGATCAATCTGCTGGTCGCTGCTCCTTGCATGTGTTGTTTATAGTCTCTGCCGACATCCGCGCTGCCACAGGATAACTCCCAGGACCCCAGTCTAGGCAACTCATTCTGTCATTCGCAGATTTCTGCTGTGTACCTTAATCGATGCTTTCTACCGCCCATACTACACCGAAGCAATGTGTAAGGGGCAGTCTCTTTCCGCGTTTTGTCGGTTCTCTTCGATAGTTTTTGCCTGTTTACTTGCCATGGATCTGCTGGTGTAGAAGCCTCCAGTGCACAGAGGAGGGCCGCGCCCTTTGGGATCCGACTCATTTGTTTGAGGTAGCATATGAGTAGAAAGACACCGCGGCGGACGTTTGTGTCGAGCCTGTTGTGCTGCTCTGACGTAACAGTGATACGGTCATGATGCTTCCAACGCACTCGTCTTCTGTTCGTGGTGGTAGGTCTGCGCCGCCAGTATGTTTTTCTCGTCTCGCAGCAGCGGCAGCAGCTCGGCGTCCTTCATTTTAGGGAATTTCTGTCATCGAATGGGCCACCTGTCTCTAATGGATCTGCAGTTTTCACTAAGCTCAGTTTTTCCTGTTACTTTTTGCTCCCGGAAAGTCTATGCTTCGCAGTATTGCACAAGAAACAAAAATCACTATGCACGTGATGATCCTGGTTTCTTCTTATTGTTACTGCTGTTCTCGCTGCTGGTGGGTCTTGCCTACGGGCTTGCTTTCTCTCACTCCCTCTGTGGCTGTCTACTTACTGCCCTGGCCCCTTGTATATACCTTCTTCTGTCGGGCGCTGTCATTGCACCACTCGCGTACCTGGTGTTGCTGCGGTCCAGCAATAAAAGTGCGGGCACTGTTACTCACCACAGTGTTATTAGAAAGATACTCTCCTTGACTGTTGGCGGTGTAGTAGTAGCAGTCAGTCGTATGCTGCTCAGCGAGAGCGGGTGACGACGCGGCGCGATTTATATTCGCAGCAGCAGCAGCCAATACTTCCCTCTCCGTCGGCAACCAAATGCAGCAGAACTTGTGCCGGCAGGAGGAACGACTGCAGCCGTTTCTGACGCTGCTGTTGCAATGCAAAGTGGAGACGGAAGAGTAGATGGGGCCGCGAGAAGTCCGCTGTACCTGCTAACTCTCTACTGTGGGCGCGCCTGCTGTTGAACTATTCTTCTGCTTCGATGTGCATTGGAACGCTTCGTTCGTGTACATGGTCAGGACTAGTGATGCAGCTGTTTCTATTTCCAGTCTTCATGATGCTTCCGGAGTTTTCTCTCTTGTCTGGTGGCAAACGGCTTACAAGTTGCTGCTGCTGGAAGCTATATATTCGTTACGATACTAGGCTATGCGAGTGTGCTAGCCACTACGGCAACTGCCGCCTTTCTGTTCACTACTTCCTCCGTTGCCCGTCGCAGGTGCGCTCGTGGTGATCAGCATCGCTTTCTTCCATATAAATCTCGCGCATGTGTCTGTGAAGGTGATGTTGCTGTTCGAAAGCATCACGCTAAGACCTGTTGTTAGGAATGCAGGCATTGCTCATACACTACTGCAGCAGGAAAATCTTTGATTTTCTGTCCCCTAACAGCAGCAACAACCCCGTCGCTGGTGCCCCTATCTTCTGGAATCGTTGATGTAATAGCACCGGCGAGCAGGAAATAGCTGAAACAGAAACACCCGTGCTGCACCCGCTGTGCTCTCCGCAGTAGCAGGAATAGGAGACGCAGCAACTCGGGCGGATGTACCGTTGACGAAGTTATCAGCATTACCCAGAGCGGCAGCTTTTCCCACCCTAGGTCCCGAGCTGCCCTCAGTTGGTGCTACTAGCGGCTCGTAGCATAGCAGATGCTGGAGCTGCGCCAGCATGTTTTACGTGTGCTTGCGTGTATGCTCCTATACAAATGAAGTTTCATGTCTTCATCGTGCCACGATCTCGTTTTGCGTTTTCTGCGGTAGCGCTGCATGCTGTGACGCTTTTAGAGCGTGTGCTGCCTTCAAAAAATGCTCTCTTTCTTGTCCCTTTCACCGTGGCACAAAATCAAGGAAACAGCTGTTGGAAACCCTACTCGCGCAAAATGACGTTACACAGTTGAATATACGCCCGTCTTACGAATGTATATACACATACCTGCGTCGGTTGTTAAACGTCCAATGTAAGTTTACCTGATTCCTCCTGATAGCCTTTGCCTCGCTCTTGCGGGTGAATGTGGCGTCCACGCTTGTGTGAAACTGAAGGTGTACTATTGGAAGCCGTAGGCATCGCCCGTAATGCATTGTGACATGCGGTACTCACGGAGCGGCAAACGTGAGCAGCCTCATAACAGTCATTTACGTATCGTTGTTCAGACTTCACATGCTATATTATTTTTAACGGTGTCGCACACGTCTGCTTGTGACCGATTCAAGTATCCAATGGTTGTACGGTATCATAATATCAAGGTGTTGTCATCTCAGTGCGTCATTTTCGTTCATGGGCAGTGATTCACTGAGCAGTTACAGAGCATCCAGTCCACACGCACTTACACAGGTTGCACTACGTTGTATGATGGTGTTTCTGAGGCTATTCATATATTGGGTTGTCGGAAGCTGTCCGGCCACCTTCCACGTCACCCCTGCGTGCATGGTTTAGTTCCCTGTAGTGCTCAAATTAAAAGAACTCACCTTATGAGGTGTGTGCGAGTAATTTAGCCTAGCTGACGCATCTTGGCGCGCAGGCGTCATATCGCATTGAGACGTCGTTAGCTACGTTGCGGTGTCACGCGGGAACATCTACAGTGCGGTTTGTTTTTTTATGTATTGCATTTGAAGCAGTTCGCTTATAAGTGCACTTCCCCTTGCATGCATGCCTACCCGAAAGAACATATTAGGGCTATTTCAGTTACTGCTGGGGGCGCAGCTTTATATGCTCTCTCGTATTCTAATCAGTCAACGTTTCGACGTACTGTCTTATTGGGCAGTAACCATCTGAGAATTCCTCTGAACAGTTTCGGTAGCTAGAGGACGATGCGAAAGTGAGTTGACGGCTGCGTGTTCAGTGATATAGTGGAGTCAGGACAATCTGCATTGATATGTACACGCCATTTTCGCGGGTTCAACGCCTACAACCACTGCAGTTCACGAGCGGCGACGTAGACACAGCACACCCAGAACACTGGTGAGTAGTGTAGGCCACTCGCTTTCCTGTTGCGGATCGCTACGAAGAAGTTCTTTCATTTGCTTCTTACAGGAGTTAATCATCGACAGTGTGTGCACGTGGTACGTCTTCACAAAGGTTGTGTTAACATTCAGTGGCTACACATTTCTTACAGTTGCGCTTCTCTTACACCCGGTCTCACCCTTTTCACACGTCTTTTTCTAAGCAGGCAAATTATCACCATCATCGTTCAGGTGCTATGATGTGCTATGTGCTTCTTATCGAGTCGAAATCTTCACCATCCGACACTGACACCCACTATACGTACAAGCCTCGCCCGTACAGAGATATAGTTCAGGGAAGGGGTACGCATAAAGGTAAATCCCGCATGCTGAAGAGATATCGTCAGCGAGCAGGGCTGCCCACGAGATTGATCAGCTGGAAATGTGCCTGTTGTCTGTTGTATCGATGCCGACAGATGCAGCAGGTTCCGCCTTGAGTCGTACTCCCGTTAATCTATTGCAATTAAAAGAGTACATTGAGACCATACGGCAAAGGCAAGTGTATACGACGACCGAAGTACGCAGATTCTACATGATGAGAGGCCTACAATTGCCAATACGTGATGCACCGTGTCTACATGTGTAGTCAGGAAGTACACGACGAGGAGGCAACCCGTGCAAGTGTTTACACTATTGCACTGTTTAGCAGACCTCGACTCTGTCAGCTCGCGCGCTTTTTCCAGAAGGCAAGGGTATCCAAGTGTCACCTGGAAATATAGCGCGTTACACGAGATTCGCTCAAATAAAACGATCCTGAGTCCTCAATGAAGCATCTTTACATTTCTTACACCCGTCCACGATTCAAGAGAATGGCTGCGCAAGTGTTACACAGTAATGTTTTATCTATCCCGACACTTCGATCTTTTTCAAATTTAAAAAAAATGCACAGGAGACATTGCTTCCACTTCACTTTGTTTGTTAAACGAAAATCGAGGACAGGGGTTTTGGTACGGAAGTTTACATAAGCACGCATGAACTCGTGTAAAATACATATGTGTGGATATCACCAAATTGTTTCTGGCTTTTCACGTCTTCTGTTGATGGAATTGTGTTTTGCTCGGTTTTCTTATCCGCGGATATTCGAAACCAGCGGCCACGCGTATGCAATGTCCTTTACGACAAATAAATGCACATGTACATACAAGGTCCATTCTTCTGCTCGCATTTCGTACAAGAGATACAAAAACGTTTTCCCACATACGCAAGGATACACTTATCTAGTCGTTATCCACGTAGGTGTGCACCTAAATAAAAATATAGATACGTCTTAAAATGTAGCATGTATACGTGCACATAAATTAGGATACATCTAGTAATGTAGCATACATCTCCCGAATTTCGCATCTTCTCACCTATAATTCTACATTTTTTTATATGCTCCTGCCCGTGTGTGTGCTAGATTCGATTGAGCAACCGCTGTTTGTTCCGTCTCTGAGTCTTGGGGTTGCGTGTGTGAATATATATGGAGACAAACACAGAAAGAATGTGGTGGAGCTGGTAACAGGCGGCTGCGTAACGAAGTTCTATTTATCAAAATATTTGCGACTGCTTCTAGTTGCTACTCAGGTGTCTAGCTATTCTGTTTTCTTCACGTAAAGGCGGACGCGCTCTTGCGG
Source organism: Meriones psammophilus (assembly GCA_036365155.1). NCBI lineage: Eukaryota > Metazoa > Chordata > Mammalia > Rodentia > Muridae > Meriones > Meriones psammophilus. Next base: position 13,927 of record JAEOAE010003794.1, read on the forward strand.
CTGAGCGCTGCGGCTACCAGCGTGCGCCTAGTCTGAGAGACTTTCCCTTGATCTACACAGAAGTAAAGGTGCAGAGAAATAATCAGTAAAACATGGACATAGAAAACACTATTGAGATGATTGTTTCGCTGCGAAACTCATCGAATTCACAATAAAAGATATATCCAGCTACCTTCAGAATGGGTCGCATTTATGGGAAACAGTGCCAGCAGAACACTACGTGTTCACACGAGATATCAACAGGATAAGCAAGTGATATCTAGAACATTTAGACTAACTAAAAATCTAGAGTAGAAATGCCACTGCCGCTGAAATTGCTTTTTTGAAGGTTGGACTCGTCAAGGTAGCCAGAGCATCGACGGGTGGCATGCAGATCTAGCGTGCACACGAGTAGAGCAGAAAACCAGAAAGAGAGCAAGAGTGTAACAGTGTACGTCGAAATATTTTGCTGTGTTTATACACGATTTGCACCTCTACGGAGGCAAACTTTTTAAAGTGAAAAGATAGGACAAAACAGTAGATACAATTTTGAAGGAAGGAATCTGTAGAATGTCAAGACGCAGTTTCCGTGATTTACTCGACGTCTTCCCTTTACACTATAAAAATTTCAATGTACTACTCGAAAGGAAGTTTGCACGCTCTTTCTACTTCATATATATCTCTAGAGATGTTGGAAAAGAGGGAGGAAAACTCTTGTATTCCCTTCATCCCTCAGTCAAGCGAGTCAGTCTGCTCCCCCATCAAAGCGTCATTCTTCTATGTTTTCTTGTGTATAGAGATAAATGCACTTGCATTTCACTCATACTGCCCTGCGAAAATCTGTGTTTCACGTTTCTTTCGCTTCTTGTTTAGTTTTTTCTGTTATTTATCTGGCCATATGTGCGTATATTTGTTCCTCGCTGTTCGAGCTACCCCAGGTGACAAATCGCCGCGTTCCTTGCGGCTATCGTCGTTCCGTTTGAATTTTTTGTCATCTTTCTTTTCATTGATGTCTGTTTTCTTCTCGTCGTTTCTGCGGGTTTTGCTAGACAATGATTCTTTATTTTTGCAGCCTGGAATGACAATTCAGTGGTAAACTCGCCTCTCTTTCGTTCTCCGATTATTTGTTTCTCTTCTCTCTGCTTTTACGTCCTTTCTTCTGCCTCGTAATAATCCTTTGCCTTCTCAACCACCAGTTCTCTTCTCTCCGAGTTTTTCAAACACAATCGATCTTTCGCCCTGTCAAGCTTTGATGGTGTCGCCTTCCAGCTCTAAGAGTCTTTCCTTGCTCTTCCCCCTCTTCTCTTTTGGACTCGGACATTTGCAATTTTTATTTATTCTTCGTCTCTCTATGACGGGGATGTAACTATATATCTACCCTGAGTCCATCCGGTCTTTTTCCTTCTTTATCCTCCACATATAGCTACTGGTTGGCATCTGAAATGAATGTGCACCAACTTCTCTCTCCTATAGCTGAGATTACACGGTCTTCTCTGTCTTTTTCGTTCTTTGAAATTCTTCTTGTGTCCACTGACTTTCAAGTCCTTCTTCTGCCTCTTTCATTCTCTTCTGCTATCCCTTCTCTTTCATTTGAACGATCTTTCCGGCTTCTTGGTCGCTCTTTTTAAAGTCTTCCCTTCTCCCTTATCTCTGCTTTTTGCATTTCACAGAGGCTCACCACAAAACTAAAATATTTCCTGTTCAATCTTCCTTTGAATAAGACAGACCGTCAACGCGTCCCTCTTTCTCTTCTTCTTCTTCTGCGGAGATGAAATTCTTCATGCGCCCCTGTCATCCCCCAAAGCCATCAGTCCGTTGCTTGGGTTCTTATCGATAATATACAGGTCTCTTTCTCTGTGTATATATATACATATATATACATATGTATTTAATATAGCGGCAATATGTATTTCAACCCTGTCGCAGGAAGCATATTTTGCTTTGTTTGTATCTAGAGAGACGGTGGGAGCCTCTAGATCTTCACTTGGGAAAAGGAACTTCATTTTGTGAAGAAGAACGTTGCATCGATAAGTTGCTTCTCTCTGTTTTGTGACGAACTTAGATATATATATATATATATATAGATATAGTGTACATATACATGTACATAGTTACAGCATATATATATATATATATATATATATATATATATATATCATATATCTTTAGTGACAGTACAATACGTTATATATGTGGAGTCAGTGGTTGGTGCTAAAAGGCACAGGGTTTTGATCTGCGTTAGAGTGAAATCGCTTTACATCAGTGGATGAAGGTCTCTTTATATTCATCTCTTTGCAGCAGTTTTATCCTCCTGGCTCTATGACTTTATATACCCGCGTCTCATATAGATGATACCCTTGAAGCTGGTGCAGTGGCTGTTCAAAGGAGATGCTGCGAGAGGTCTTTTCGTTCTTTCGCCTTCGCCAGTAGACAGCAGTAGAGGTTTCTTCTTCCCCTGTGCTGCTG
>JAEOAE010000703.1:0-16201 GCA_036365155.1 Meriones psammophilus
CAGGAAGAGCAAAGAGGTCGGAAGAAAAGAAGAAGGAAGAGAAGACATGTTTTTTTGTAGATGAGAAGGATGTGCTGTTTTTGGATTGGTGTCCGGGATGTGAAGCAGCAGCAGCAGCGCGCAGCACAGGTAAGACGATGTGCAGACGCCTGCATGCACTGGCGTCGATATATGGAGTGTAGGAGTTGTTCTTCTGGAGGTTGCTGCTCACCGACATCCATTTCCCTGGGAATGACTGCCTTGTGATTTTGAGACAAAGATATTCTGCTGCAGTTACAGCAGCAACTGAACCGCAGCAGCAAGCACTTCTCCTATACTTTCAAAGACTCCCCTCTTCTGCTGCTTGCGCGTGCAGCCAGAAAAACGCGCAACTGCTGCTGAATCTCCTTCTTCATCCCTGGCTCCTCGAGGCAGCGGCCTCTCATAAAACATCTGTCAGGTAAGACAGGAGAAAAAGCAGGAGACAGGAGACAGGAAGAAAGTCGGAGACAGGACGATCAGGAGAAAGTAGAAGACAGGAGACAGGGAGAATGTGGGAGACAGGTAGACAGAGAGTGATCAGAGGGGTTTGGAAGGAAGAATCCACATCGCGAAAAGTTGTCCCTTGACGAAACGCAATGTTCACATCACCTTCCTTCAGGAGAGCGGTAGCGTACGTACACCAGGATCTGTAGAGTACATCTCTTCAAGAAGTGTATTCGCCATTTGAAATAATAAAAGAAGGCCAATCATATGACCTCCAGCTCTGTCGCCCGTCGGCTACCCATAGCAGCTGCAGCTGCCTTTTCTTTACCTATGCAAACATATGTACACAGTAATAATTTCGGTATTATATATATATATATATACATACATATGTATATGTATACGTATATATATACACCTAATTGGGTAGACCTCAGTTTTACGTTTCAGGTGTGAATGGTGTGGTTGGTGACATGGTGGAGAGAGGCACAGATGTATTGCTTGTGGCTGTTGTATGTATGGGGAGTTGAGTGCAAGGCTGCTGCAGCATTCTCTTTGCTGAGCAGCAGCAACATGTTAGAAGGCGGCGTCAGAAGAGAGTGGGAGAAACGCGCTACCCTACAGAAAAAGGAAAGATTGAGCAGACGAAACTGCGATTCATACTTGAAAAGTGCATTTTAAAGAAGTTTTCAGCTCCGGGCAGACTGTCATAAGAGAGGAGGACTAGCGAAAGTACATATTCAACCCGTCGCCTGGTATATGTTCTAAAAGTGCGGTGGGGGTGTACGTACACCCACGGGCCAGTAGACAGCGGAAGGGTCATTCGTATACCCAATAAGCACATGCCAATGGTAACAGGAAACTCATAAATGTGCTGTAGAAAACATACATTCAACATTTCTAGAACAATGACACCTGCGGCTTTGTTGACGTGAAATATGGTGTACGTACACCCCAGCGAGGAGCTAACTGAGAGCCAGCGTGTTGACTGTTGACAGCTCCTGTTGCTCTTCAGTGTCTACTCTTCAGGTGCGGTGTACATACACCAAACATGTAAAAAGTCCGCACATGGATTTCTGTATTTTGAGATTATAGAGCAACTTAATCCTAATTCGACTGCGATCTACGTACACCGCAGATGTGCCCTTTCGACGACTGTATTTGACTTTCTTCTTTTGTCCCGCTCCTTTCTTTCTTTTTCTTTTTCTTTATCGCAGTCTTCATGCCTCGCCTACGTACAAAGTCGAATAAATCTGCAAACTGACGAGTGTTCTGCAGTGTACGTACACCGCGCGATCAGCACGAAGTACTCAGTGCCTATACCCCTTCAGGATGCAGCTGACAGGAGCACTGTGCGTCCACCCAAATATTCATCATTTTACATCAATTTCCCGAATGTGGTGTATATACAACCCAACTAAAATGTGCACTCTGAGTGGGGACTACTGCTCGAAAAGGGCTACGTGTTGAGCAGCGCTCGCGTGCAGTGTAGATATAGCCCAATCGTACTCTATCGAAGTTGTTTGGCGGCTCTGTGGCGGAATGAGATTGTACAAAGTTAAAGTAGTAAAGACCGTTTCTTCACGTGTTGTAGTTCAGTGTGTAACCAGGTGAAACTGGACATTTTCCTCCAGCGTCGTCGCTGCGGTGTATGTACACCTGCAAATTTATTCTTGCAAACACACCTTTGCATTCGACTTTGAGAAAGAGTATTTTTGGAGGTGTGTCGTGAGCACGTTGCTGAGAAAGATGATAGAATTGATCTTATGACAAACCTTTTCTTCTGTCTCTCTGTGTCTAAGCGTCCTCTGGCGTTATCAAAGTTCTCCTCTCGGTCTTCTCCTTTGTTTCTCTCTTCCTGATGCCCTCTTCGGTCTGCTCTCTTTCCGTCGATCAATGCAAATCAGGCGTGATACCACCTACGCCATCTGCCCGCTGTGACATTGCTTTGGCTGCTCCGCTAGAAAAAATACACGCATCAGTCTTTCCTTCATCAGTGCATGCACTTTTGACTTCCTTCCTTCATCCATTGTCTCCCTCTACATCCGTCTTTCTTCGTTTTCGTTCTCTCCTTTTTCATCGTCTCTGAGTGCCTCTGACATCACGTCTTCTTTCTTCTTTTTTTGTCTTTCTTCTTTCATTTAGTGTTTCTCTTTACACTTGCCCTTCTGTCTTTCGACTTCTCCCTCTCCTTGTTGCTGTTTCTTGTCATTTCTTCTTTCGTTCTCGTCGTCTCTGTTTCATCTGTGCAAGCAGGTGGCTGAAGGACGTCTGGATGTTCCACGATCAGCAACCTCCAGCAGCAACAGCAGCAACGGCAATAACACCCAACGGCAATAGCAGCAACACCAACAGCAGAAGCAAGAGCAGCAGTAGCAACAGCAGCAGAAGCGACAGCAACAGCAGCAGCACAAAAGCAGTAGCAGCAACAGCAGCAGCAGAAGCAACAGCAACAGCAGCAGCAGCAGAAACAACAGCAGCAGCAGCAACAGTAGCCTCAACAGCAGTAGCAGCAACAGCAGTAACAGCAACAGCAGTAGCAGATCCTCCTGCACAAGGCGAAGGGCACAGACACGGTGAGCACCAGTTTGATAGCCCGCAACAGCAGAAGACAAAGCCATTGAGTCTTTTTAACTCTGCTGTGCCTGTTCCTTCTCCGTCCCTTCTTTTCTTCTCTCCTGTCTTTATTGAGGGTGGCATTAAAAGACGATAGAGCAATAGCCGAGAGTAGATATCCCTATGAGGATTTTCAAGAGGAAAGAGCAACAAACAAGGAGAAAAGAAAGGAAAAAGTCTTTCTTTGATGTAGAGAATAATAAAGAGCGAATATGGAGAAATCCGTTGTCAGCAAGAAAACGAAATGTTCCGCTACAAGAGATCTTCACTACATCGCTCTTCGCATGGAAAGATAAGATGAAATCTCCCGTTGTCGTTTGATACTTTCATCTTTTAAGAAGACGGTGTCTGCATGTTTGCCCTACGAAAACCTATCCCAGGAAGACCTCAACTTTATGTCTATCTGTTTCTCTATACATGTGGTGAGCGACCTGGCTGCAAGTGACTCCCATGGTTCTGCCGACTTTAGGTAGATGTGGTACCTGTCGATGTATGATTGAAAGCCCATAATGGACGTTTTATTAGTGCATTTCAGATCGGCTGTCCACACATTTCTCCACATAAAAGTGCAACTCTGTAGTCTTTTTCTCTTCTTCTTCTCGGGATACGCACAGAGACTCTCAAGACTCTGTCTCCCTGTCTCTCTTCACTTTTCCAGAGGTGGGCACGTTCTTTCTGCTTTTCCGTCTCCATATCTTTCTTCCTTTGGTGTCCATACGGATGATGGAATATGAACTAAACATCTGCTTGAACGCAATGCAGGTGTAGAGAGAGAAGGAAAACTGCAGAAGCTGTTTACTCTTAGACTGATAGCAAAAAGGTACACAAGTAGCTGTGGGACGTGCGATGGCAAAAACTGCCTCAAAACATCCACTTCGACTCTCTCTTTCGTTCGCCCCTTCAAAAGAAAGGTCTTTTGTCTGCGGAAAGAGACGTTCTACAACAAGAAATGCTGAGAAACAGCAACGACACTCACGAGGAACCCACTGCCTCCTAACCTCATTCTCACGTCTCTTCTGCGGTGTACATACACCATACTTCTTCTTTACACGTGGATCTTCGCAAACATTACATTACAAAATAGTCAGAAATCAAATGGTAAAGTCGACAGATCAACCAGCGTCTTCTATTCCTTACCACCCGACACCTGGCAGCACATTCATTTACATATATATATTTATATAGAGAGAGGTTACAGACGCAGTCTTCTTTCTTTATGCTGTGCGCTGTATATACATTCCGGTGGGATTGTTTTTTTTCGGCTAAAACTCCATCTGTGTCTCGAGATGACCACACAGCACACGTATACGTTAAAGCCCACAAAGTGATGCTCTCGTGAGATCCTTCCACTGATAGGTGCCCTCATATTCTAGAGACTTGCAAGGAACTGGATAAAACTTGAGAAGAAGCGATAAGTGAAAGACGTAAGATGAAATGTAGACTGCTATATATATATATATATATATACAGGTGGAGAAGATTTGCAACATTCAATATATATATATATATATATATATATATATGTGCAAGAGTAGACGATAACCTTCCTTACAACCAATCAGGTGTGATTGTCTCTCTTCAAAAAGACACACACGGAGGCGGAAGCTGATGTTGCCGTCGACTGAGAGGACTTTTGAGGGCGTCCTGTATGGGGAAAAAATACACAAAATGTCAATATTCACATATTCAAATATGTTTATATAAACATGCTAGTAGACACGTGTATCTAGCATAGGCGTGATTATCACCTATATATTTGTGAGCACATGTACAATAGCAAGTGTGATGCTAGGAGCGTGTTTGTGGAGTTATACGTAGACAAGAAATAAAATTCAGCCCTATCTCTCTCCTCAGTAGACGTGTTCAATTGTGTCACCTTTGACAGGCAAGCATCTAACAAAAGTCCACTGTTCTTTTTTGAGACTAACTGTGAAAAGGGGGAAAATAGAGAATGTCTTACCACTGAATTCCATCTACACGTGTCCATGTTTCTCGTCTTTCAGATCTTTTAACGGCGAAATTTAAAGCTTTACTAAAGGACACTCCGGCAGACACGTTTCACGGGGCCACGTTCTCTGGTTTTTACCCAGGCTGCTAGCTGCTCAGACAGTAGGAAGTCGAAAGGGTGGAAACATGCGACTGTGCTGCAGAAAAGAAAAGTAGTTCTGCACACTTGTCTCTGCTGAAATGCAGCGTGCATGAGCAAGTAAGTCTCAAAATCGCAGACAGAAGAAAACAACCGCAGTTAAAGGTGCAGACTGCAACCACGTACACCCAAACTGAACATATCCACCCTTTGCACATCTACACCCAACATGTAGACATACATTTATTTATACATATATATTATAGATACCCATTTATCCATATGGATACACATATATGAAGACATGCGTGAAGACGCAAATGCACGTACTCTTGGGCGACTCCCATGTAAGTGTGTTTGTGGGGAGGACGTTGTGGACGTCAACCACGTGCAGTAGTTGTGTGAGATTTTTCTCCGTGTGGAGTTAGACGCTAGGTCAAGGGGAAAATCTTTTATAGGCCCATATAGGAGCCGCGTGGACTCCTTCCTCACGCATATCTACACATATGTACACGCAGAAAGCTAAAAAATAGATACATGTGTACATGCGTCCACACTTGCCTTTGTATTCTTGAATGAAAATACTACCTGTAGGATACGTTGTGTGAATGTGTGTAAATCTGATTTACACATCTCAAAAGACAACGACAAAGTCTTTCCAGGTTAAGGTCTTTTTCTGTTTCAAATTTATAAGCTGTCAAAGAATGATACGTTTTTCTCTTTCTCTGATTCTTATGATTTCAGAGAGAGATTTCGTGATTTGTCCAGGAGATGCTGCATTACATTCTTCATGACGGTTGACCTCTGCTGGTGCGTGCAAAATGAGTTGCCGCCGGTGTTTCGCTCTTTCCGCCGACAAATTTCTTTTTCTTTCTCTGCTGTTTGTTTTCCTCCTCGCGTCGTTTTCCTTCTCTTCTTCCTGCGCAGCTTTCGCCGAGCTGCTTCCTTCATTACGTTCGAAACGGATAGAATACACCTTTGGGTAGCGACTGCTGCATGACTCACTCGAGTCCTCTGTATTTTTACACACAGAAACTGGCGGCTGCCCCCTTGTGATTCACCCTCTTTATTCCTTAATCTCATCTCTTCTCTAATCATTCTATTCAACTTGCTCATCCTTCTGTTTGTGAACGAATCTCTACTTTTTCACCCCCGCCGCACTCTCGTCTGAGGTCACTTTCACCGAAGTAGATCCATCTCCACGCTACCTTGAGCCGCAGTTTTTAAAACTAAACCCTTTACGTTGCATTTTGTCTTTGGTTTTTTAGAAGATCCACAACACGCCTTTTCCTTTCTTCCTCCTCTTTTCTTCCCAAAGCAGTGCTCTGCTTGATATGTGGCATTTGCGACTGCGGTGGGAGTAGAAGGCCAGTCGCCTCGATTTCCTTCTTCGACCATCAGTTGCCTCCGCTTCTCTCCTGTCATGATCTGAATGTTCAATCTCCACTTCTTCACTGTGTTCTCCTTCATCTTCACCGCGGTGTAGTTCGTCGTCTTCATCATTGTGTGCTTGTTGGTCTTGTTCTTTTCTCTTTCCATGTTTTCTTTTTGTCTGCGTGTAACTGTCATCGATATCTCTGTCGGCTGCGGTAGAAAAAGGTGTCGCCTTCTGCTTTTTCCAGGAAGGGAGATCCTGTGCTTTGAAAAAGACACCTCTTTCCCATCCTTTTACCTACACTGTCTACAGTGCACTGAATCACAGCAGTACTCCTTCCTGATTCTTTCCTTCGCAGAAACAGCTTTTGCCTTTTGCCATGCACGACCTTCTTCTTCCATTTTTTTTCCTTTTTATACGAAGGATTGTAAAAAGTCTTTCTAGAAATTCCTCGGGGTCAGCAGCGAGTGACCCACAGCCTTCGGAGAAACACAGTACAGAAGAAAAGTAAAGAACGCTGTGTTTTCTTCCAACTTCTTCCGTCTTCTTCTGTCACTTTCTGGAAATAACTCGAGTTTCTGGTTCGCTGTCTTCTTCAACGCCTTCTTTTCGGCGCTGCCTCTTTAGAGCAGCCTGACTCTGATATCTCAATCTTTTTCTCGTGGCTCCATCGCTGACTTCTGTCTTTAAGGTTAATCCACTTCCTTTTATTCTTCTTCGTCTTTTGCCCTACTATTTTCTTCTGCATTGTAGCAGAGAGAACAGTCGGTCTATGAGACATTTTTTACTTCCTGATTCCTGGAACACAACAAATATCGCACCTGCTGAAAACACCAAACTGAACGCACTTCTTTGAAGTTTGAAAAAGTCCTCTCTTCTCTCTTTGTTTCGATAGGAAAACTGTTGTGTTCTCTTTCTCAAAGAACCTGCCTTGGTATTTGATCTCTATCTGTTAACAAGATCAAGGAATTTCCGTTGTTGTTCGTAGTTGATAGCAATAGCGTTAACTACTGAGAGGCGTCCTCTGACCGAAGTGGCATCAATAAAGATGGAACTTGCAATTCAAAAGAAGTGACACTACTGGAATACACAGTACAAAAATTATTTCAAAATGTTTCCAAGGTGAGGTTACCGCATGTCCGTCCTTCCAAAAAACGTCTCGGCAACGAAAGCAATCTCTTGTAGTCCCAAGCCGCTCGTATAGGAGACAGATACGAGAACTTGAATTTGTAGAAGTGTTTCGCGGTGGTGAGAATGAAGAATAGACACTGAAGCAGGGGGACGGACTCTCTTGCGTCATCACACTTGCGTGTTTTGTAAGGTAACTTCACGGATGAAATGAGAGTCCAGTGGCTGAGTTGGCATCTAAAGATTCACAGCTACGGCAGGAAGCAAATATACGAATCAAAATGAAAGACGAGGGTATCTTAGTGTCAAGGTACGCTGGGTCAGGTGAGCGTCAATAAGAAAGCATTAAGAAGACAATCACTTGTGAAACCGCCTATAGCCGATAGACTCGGAACCCCATTTGGTCTCAATATGGAAAGATAATACCTCTAGAGAAGCAGTCCGTCGACTATGTGGTAAGAACACGTGTGAAAAGTCCCCATAGACCACATAAGGACGAGGTTGTTCGCTCACGGCAACTCAAAGAACTGTGTAGCCAACAGCACCCGGAGAAGGCGGAATCAGGGGTGTCAACCATGAAATATGAATAAAGGATTTGAAGAGAATGTGTCACATATTTCATAACGTAGTTCCAGTCTTTGAAATTGCAACGCATATAACGAAGAAGACCCTCCTCATGTGTGAGATAACCGCCTGAGCGCTCGGGCTGGAGGCATTCTTCACAGGAAAACAGCTGATTCTTCTCTGAGACCCACAACGTAGCTCAATTTTGCTGGCAGACGGTGTTAAGATTCTTTATAAAGGTCTGAAAGTCTGCCGAAACAGTATTGTAGTTGCGGGTATCGCTTCCAGCACATGCGCCGCATGTGGAGACCGTGCCCGAAAATACCAACAAAGCTGGATGTTTATCGTCCTAAAACGATAACCATGTGTATAAAAATGTCCGTTACTCTTTTTATTGTCCACCAGCCTTTCTCTTAACTCACTTATCTATTTCCTCGATGCGCTATAGCACTCATGCGTACGGCTCTGGATATACCCACCTGGAATGCCAGGCAACATAAGAATTACCTTCACGCATGTTGTCATTTTATATATAGACAGAAAAATCATCTGGTTTTGTGAATTTCTGAACATGTTTAATAGGACCTTTTGTTTGCCTTTGTGTAGAAATATTCTGGCACTCACTTAATATGCCCTTAGTCGCATCTCGCTGCATCACCAACTTTAACTTCCGGTGTGGGTAACAGCAACACTTTTCACTTCTTTTATCATTGTTGTTCTTTTCAGTGGAATGGAATGGTCTGATTAAAGCCATGGTCACCTTGCCATCTGCTACTCAGACTTGAAAACTATCAGTATCAACTACATGAATGGCGAGTAGTGTTGCCAGGGACGGTACTGTGCTTAATTGCCTCTACGGCATTCGCTTGAGAATTGTGCTTTATTTACCTTTGACATCTATATGATTTAGCAGCATTTCGCTGACAGATCTCTAGTTCTTCAACTGCTCATTTCGAGGACAAACACAGAACAGAAAGTATGATTTCTTGTTTGTCCTTCCACTGCATTTTCATCATGCACGTCATGAACACTATACCTGTACCGTGGAAACATCTCCTGTACGGTGCATGCACCGGTAGATGGCTCAAAACTATATATCCTCTTGTAAAGTAAGATCCGTGTACAAGGAGCTACTGTACCGTCGACGTTATTCGCTGCTTCGATACGCTTCCAGGATGCGTATCTCCTATATCTGGTGTGAAGTGTTTTCTGCAAAGGTAGAATATTTCTTAAACTTCTAGAGGTTGCTGCATGGAACTGCGTGACGACACGTCCGGCTATAGAACTCCGCTTCGATTCCCAGACGACGCGAATAGATGTGAATTTCTCCTAAACCATCGTGATGAGCAGTGCCTGCTTCAAAGGTACGTACACTTGATTCTGCAAGTGGGAGTCACGCAATCGCTTCTTTCCTCACTAGGATGAAGTTTATCAACGTTATACTTTACACTAACTGATTTTTTAAAACTTAGTGTCTACCTTTACTACTTTACGATACCTCCTGATACGTTTTCCGTCAGGTGCCATAAAATCCTCCTGCCACTTTCACTCCTTCCACCACTAATACGAAGGCGATATATATACATGACTATATGAAGAGGAGGATAAAAGTAGTACTGGTTTCCATGTCTACATAGATCTCTACCAAGCAACGCTCAAACATGAAGACTGGAGGCGCTCTCTAAATGCGCTTATGATATAAAGACCTATAAGTCTTTAAGTGAAATTGAGTACGTTGGCGCGTAATTGTTCCAATATTCTAAAACATTCCGAACTGCACATGTTTGCCCAGAAAGACAAGATATTCATTGTTGTTTCGTAGAGACGACCTTTGCATATTCCAGTTACGTACGTCTCACACGTATTTTTCATGCGTGTTCGAGAGAAAATATAGATTTTCCCAAATGGAAAGGAGTTCTGCAGGTTGAGATCAACCTGGACTGCACGATATGTTCTTAGGGTTACTGGGTCGATTACTTCAGATCAATTGTGTGGGGAAGCAATACTTCGTTCGTGCTTTTGTATGTTTCACCTATGTTTGATGCCTCCATGAAGTGTATATTTTGCTGATAATTTGTCTGCGTCGGAGGACCGCGAAGAAGTTGCAGACGCCAACAAACCTGTGCTTGTTTAGCTGTACTTCACGCCCTTGGTAGTAGCAAATTAAATACGTACGTGCAAAAACCACTGTTTCTCTCAAACGTCAAAAACGATGAGGACGATGAGGATGAGGAGAAAAAGAAGACGTTTAGCTGTAGATCGGCGGTCTTTCTCCAGATACACCACCCGCAAATGCGCATGATTGAACACTATTATAGAGCCTAATCGAAGGTAAAGCACGTCTGCGTCTAACGCTTAAAAACCAGCGTCCTCTGTGCTTGCGCAAATGCCACAACATTTCGAAAAGACACAGCGACAAGAGCCTTCTTTAGTGCATAAACTGGTGCTTGTAAACCTTGTCGCCGGCGGAACAGAAGCTACATACTTATGCTGCATGAGGACACATTTGCTTTTGCGTTGTGTATTCCTGTAAGTCTTGGCTAAGGGAAAATGTCAACCTGCTAGTGGAAGTGTGTACAGGCGAACATATGTACCTGATATACTGGCCCGTGGACCTTTACCCCACATCTGTGACTTGAAACTGAATTATACATGGAAAAGTTGAAAATATCCTCCATGCGTTCTTGTGTATCCGCCCCTATCACGTAAGCAACCCAGAATCAAGCCATGCATGTGTCTGACTACGTAGGTATCTTATCTCCGAATAGGCTAACGCTATTCTTCACGTATTCGCGCGTTATGTCTGGTCTGCTGGGAACTCTCGTGTGCTTCCCCGACCGCCACAACTATTCCGCGCGCGACAGGAACCACTTTGGATTCTCGCGCGTCTGGATGTATGTAAAATCTTTATCAAATAACATATTCCAGCTCTTTTCGCTATGTTTAAAGCCGTCCGCTCTGCCCGAACGACAAGGCCACCGTAGCTGCAATGATAGCGCAGGTTTGCTTCAAGTGACAGGGAGATAAATTTGCAGCAGCACTGGGGGGTTGGGACAGTGGAACAAGGAAGCACATTTGTGATTTGTATATTATTAAAGAGCACTGATAGCAAGTGTGCTACGTTCTTGCACATAGAGTTGAAAAGGGAATATCTACGGACTTGAAGGTTGCAGTTTTTGTTCGGCCACGGTAACACTATACTGCAGTGGTCGTCTCGCTATATTTGCTGAATGCCAACGAAGCAAAGAACAAGCAAAGACGCTGAAATGGTGGGTACAATATGGTCGACCAAAAACGCAGCTACGCTGTAACTTGTGGTCTGGTCACACTTCAGTGCGTTGCATCACAGTATATACTTTCTTCTCATAACGTTCCTTGCCACAGAAGATGAGGCTGCGCGCAGAAGACGCAGAAAGGCGAAGGGAAACGCGGGGTATATATACGTAGTTAACTATAGTTTCGATTGTCAAAGAGGTCGTAAAGTTATGACCAGTAGAACTGGATAACGCTGAGACTAAAGGCTTATCTTTGAAGTCGCCGTAGTGACCCACTTTCCATCAGTACAGCTTTGACACAATTTGGTGGAAAAAGTTTAATCGAGGTCCAGGTTGTATAATCCATTCCAAGTGCGAGAAATCCGCTTGGTATGACTGTTTGCGGAACTCCTTGAATAGAGAAGTGAACTCATATGTGAGCATGTGGAAGTGAACGTCGGTTCTTGTGGCAATGGAGAAACGCTATGATACGATGAAAGCACTTCATTGCGTAGATTTAATATCGTATCGAAGTGTTTCTCCGCATACAGCTGAAATCGCGTAAAGTCGCACCTTTCCGCCGCCGCGCACGTGGTCCAGAACTTCAGGCCCGGGTATTCGGGCGGTTTCTTGCCTTCCCGCCACACCGCGCTGTGTTGATGGAGGCCACTCTCTACTTCCAGACCAAAAGCGCGACAAAAGGCGGCGTACTGATCTAGCTGGACACAGCTGCTTTCAGCGTGTCTTCGGCTGCTGACGACGGGACACACTGTCTGGCGGTATGTTCACTTCTCCGTTGCTGAAACTTATTTTGACCACAATGCACGGCTTTTCTGTTCGCTTCGCGAATAAGACGTGTATTTTTCTTTAGAGCAATTTTTACAGAGAGTACATTGGTTGATCATTTCTTCTCGCATATTCGCACCAAAGCGTGGCACGGGCGACGTTCGCTCCTGTTTTCGTGCCTGGCAACAAAGGGATGTCCTGCTGCCATTGGAGGGGTCCCTGCCGAATGCCCTTGAACAAATAACATTGCACCAGCTTCGTTTGATTCTCGCCATCTAAACAACACTTCTTTAGAAGCGCTGAAAAAGGAGCTTGTTTCACGATTGCACTTCTTTTCGACGAACGACCATTTTTTTTTTGCTGAGGCGCTGTTTGCCCAAGGAATGACTCAAATTGTTACACACCAACAGTTTACATGCGCATAGGAGTCTGTGAGTACATTCATTTGCATGATCAGGTAGAAAACACATTCCACTAACAAGCAGAAGCTATTAGTGTTCCGGTCGGATATCTTAGCACTCCTTTCACACCGCTGGCTGGCTCTCGCCGGAAAAAGGTTCGTTGAAATAATCAATATCGCTTGAATCATTCTCGACGGCCGACATGACCGACTTCTTTTTCCTGCGTCCGTCTGTACTGCGCACTATGCGGGGACTGTATTCGAAGCCTTAACGACCGAATACATCCTTTTAACCCGGAGTTTCCCTCTTTTTCTTCACGCCGGCTCCCATATGAAAAAGAAATCGTACGACCTGGTGGCACTTCTCACCATATAATACAAGCCACAAATCAGGTTCACTCCGGCACTTCCGCTCTTCCTATTTTAATCGATTTTCCTGTCTCAATGATAAATGAATGCCAGTATGTGGCGGCATGGAAACCTGTACCATGTACAGAGGGCATCACTGACTCACCATACCAACTTCAACGTCGGGCCAGCAGAACAGCGGCACCGCCAGCAGTAGAAGAAACGGCAAAAGTTCAATATGAGCGTGAACTGCAACGAAGAAGGAAGGTATGGAGTTCAAATCACAGAACACCAAATTCTAATACAGCACTTGAAGCTGTAACGCGATATCAGCTGGTTCCCAGCAGCAACTAAAGCTGCGAAGACACTCTATACTCCTAGACTCCAGCCTCGTATCAAACTTCGCATTCCTGCCCAGCCGCAACACACGAAAGTTTTCACATGCAACCACATTTCAGCAGCAACAGTAGAGCGCTAATTTTGCAGAACATGGGCTCAATAGCAGAGCAGGCTGCGGATAGAGCCTCAGCTTCCCCATCAGTTCAACAACAGCAGCCGCAGCAACGTTCGTTGACATCTGCTCTACGCCTCCCCATACGTATTCTTCTTCTTCTACTTCTTTCTCTTCTTAGCAGTCATAGGCTTTTTTTCTGCTTAGGGATGGTAGCTTGAACACAACAATGCCGCAGCAAGTCTGCAGTAGAGTAGAGATGATATGGAAGAAGTATAGGCATCTCGTGGATGATCGAATAAGAGCGCTTCTGTTGGGGTCTTGAGAACCTACTCCCAATGCAGCAGCAGTAATGTGAATGCAGCAGAAGTGCATTACAACAGCTGCAGAGAGCAGCTACATTGATGTGTCTATTTATCATCTGGTTTTTGAAAAGATGGTTGGTCCCTGCTGCCAACGCTGCTCCAGTCCTTCTTTTCGCCGCCTCCTCATCTTTCTCTTACAGAAGCTTCCTCATCTTCTGCCGCCTTCGTTCCTCTTCTCCTTCACATGTGACCGCTCCAGTGCGCTGCAGCAACAACTTTCTTCTTCTTCTTCCCGCAGAGGTATCCATGATTTGGCCGTTTCCCTTCCTCAGAGGCTCGGGAAGTGTGAGGGTACCTTCGTCGGGGTCTGCAGCAGCAGCAGCTGCTTCCTGCCGCAGCCCTGCTGCTGCTGCTCTCGTTGTCCCTCCTGCTGCTGCTCGGTGTGTCTCTTGCTACTGCTATCACTGTTTCTCCTGTTTGTAGTGAACGCTGTCCTCTTCTTCTCCTTATTTGAAAGAGAAAGATATTGCTGCGGTGGTAGTAGCGCAGTAACCTCAGCAGGAGTGTGTATCCGCCTTCTGCAGGAGGTTCCTGCTGTCCCCTTTGAAACACCACCACAATGGAGACGCCGTCGGCAGCCTGCAGGTTCTCCTGGCCTCTCAGCTGTCTCGTCTCTCCGCGTTTTTCCGCTGCCTCTCCTGAAAGTCTCGCGTCTTCTGCGGCAGTTTCCCTTCATTCTGCTGCTGTCTCCGTCCTTCAACGTCTCCTATCTCACCGAAGTCGGGTTCTGCTGCCGTCGGCGCGTCTCCTTCTGCAGCAGCAGCAGCAGGCTTTCGCGTGCGTATGATGCAGTAAGTGCCTGCTGCCGCTGCAGCACAACAGCAACTCGAGCAAGCCACTCGCGCTGCCCGCACTGACGCGCAGGCTGCAGCAACAGCAGCAGAACAAAGTGCTGCACATGCTCGGTGCCTCTGTAAGGGAGATATAATGTCTTTTTCTTCTTCTCTTCATCTGCATCCACTCTATCCTCGACAGAGAAAGACGTGTACTGCGGACTCCTGACATGCTGAGCAACCGTTTTCACCCACCAACGTCACCGACAACTCCCCATCATCGCCCGTCTCTTGCAAGCGCTGCTGCTCTTCCTCCTGCAGCCGCTGGTGTTGCTGCTGCGAAAACTGCTGCTGCTGCTGCAGGCGTGGGTGCTGCTGCTGCTGCTGCAGCACATGTAGATACTGCTGCTGCAGATGGAGGTGCTGCGGCTATCGTGCTACAGCAGGGAGGTTTGCGTGTCAGTGACGACGCAGCAGCAGGAGGAGGCAGGAGCAGCAGACACTCAGCAGTACATGTGAAGACAGCAGAAGAGAGAGCAGCCGACGCAGAGACTGCCGCGAAAAGAAACGTCAGGTTCAGCAAGAAGGAGAAGAAAGAATTTTTCCCGTCTCTGCTGCCCCAGCAATCGAGTCTGCTGCAGCCATGTCGAAGAGGCATTGTGCGAGGACAAAGCATCGTTGCTGCTGCTGCCTCACGAGCTGCAGCAGGTGAAGGAGATGCAGCAGCATCCGAAGGCTCTGACGTGCACGCCAGAACACAGATCAATAGTAAGCAGCAGCGGATCACCACGGATGCACAAGCAGCTTATTATACCTCCTTCAGCAGCCGTCGAACCAATGTTGCTGCTGCTGCTGCCGCAGGACGTGCTGCTGCTGCAGGAGGTACTGCTGCTGTTGCAGGAGTGCTGCTGCCGCCTATCTCTCTTCCTTTGCGTTTCTCTCGGGAGAAAAGGGGAAGAATGGTCTTACGTGCATGCAGCAGCAGAATGCAGCATCAAAGGCGTTGAAGTTCGAAGCAAACATGCTCGCATACATGCGACAGCAAATTTCTCTCTTTGTGGTCCCCACATATACATAGAGAAAGAAACACCGAAGTATCTCTATATATGATTATCTATCTATCTATCGGTCAATCTATATCTATCTATCTACAAAAATCTGTATATGTATATATATGTATATGTATGCTCCTTCATGTGTAGAGGTGTCTGTATGTGTGTAGCTGTATCTGTGTATCTATTTGTACAAGAGATGCGGATATATATGTATGTACGTATACACACATGTATAAAAATGTTTCTCCTTCGAAAGATCCTTCTATCACCTCTCTAATATACAGCTCGATATAGATATGTCTTTTTCTTCTTCCTTTCTCTCTCTGTATATCGTTTTTTCCTCTATTCCTCTTTCGCCTCTATCTTCTTTCTTTCCCTTTACAGTCTTTTCTTTCCTTTCCGTGATAGCTGTTCAGAGTGTTTAGAAAAAGTTTTATCCCTGTCTCTCTCGTGGGAGAGTCTCCTGGTGACAGTGTCTCTTTGTTGTCGTGTTTTTTTCGTTTCCCTTCTTTCTCTCTATCCGTGCCTTCTTCTA
>JAEOAE010001357.1:0-16371 GCA_036365155.1 Meriones psammophilus
AGCCATGGGGGAAACATTGAATATCCAATCAAAAGGGCATCTGTAATCTCCCCGTTGTGTAATACAACATACTCCAAAAAAAGCAACCCATGAGTGTTTGACCAGGGCTAGTCAGATAGTCGGAAAACATCTTCTTTTCATCCGGTTTTAAACCCGAAGCATGGTAGATATTGAACCCCTCTTCCCAAAATTTGGGAAAACTTTTAGTTCCATAATGAGACATGGTAATTTTACATGTTTGACAAAAGGGACCTTTGGGGTTCCCCCCTTTTTCCCAAAATGAGGGTTTCTGGCAAAAGGGAAAAAATTAAAGTCAATTTTTGGGAAAACTTGGGTTGGGTAAACAAGGGGGAGAATTCCATGCAGGGGAACAAACTTCAATGATACCCTGAAAATTTAAAAATACAATGGGGCTTACCCACTTTCACCCCTTTTGGAACTTGTTCCCTGCCCACTCTGAGAAACAAGGAGAGAAGGCCATACTGCAATCTATAGGCAGTGCCTCTTCTTTCTTTGTGCAACTTCCCCCCCTCTTCACTTTTAGGGTCCCCACCATGTCTTTGGCACTTTGGGAAAGATGCCTCCGGGGGGCTTTAGAGAAACCATCAGAAGAAGAAACCGGCCTTTTGGGGGCAAACCCTGAGGGGTTTGGGAAGGGGAAAAATTTTAAAGGGTTTGGGTTTTGGGGAAAAACTGAACGCGGGGGTGAAGGGCGAACTTTTAAAAATCGGGCCCTGGGAAAAATTTTCTAAAATCCTTATACTTTTTAATTTGCAGGGTAAAATTAACCCTTTTGGAGGAAAAGCAGTGGGTGCTTCCCATGGAGTGTTTTTGTTTGTAGGCAGGCTGCAGTCTCGGGTGACTAAAAAAATTGAACCCTGTGTACTTTAAAAAAGAGATTAATTTGGCGTCCCCCCTCATGGCTAAACACCAGAGGCTTCATCTTGCCTTTGCTGGTGGGCCCTTTTTATTAAAACCCTGGGATTGTAGGGGACTTAGCTAGGAGTCCCAACCCAAAAGAGCCCAAAATACCACCTAATACTATTGGTATGTTAAAAGGGGCATTTGGAAAAACCCAAAAGTTGGGGAATTGGCATTTTGACTTTTTTTGAAGATACCATTGAAACTTCTAATTTAAATAATATATCCAGAAGTACTAAGAAAAAACCTTCTCCCAGCCCCCTTCCCCTTTTCAACTTAAACTCAAAAAATCCTTATTTCGCCCCGACAGGTGGGGAAAACAAAAAGGGAAAATATAGGGTGTTTGGGTCTAGACACCCGGGGCACAGAACAATAACCCCCACAAATTTCATCTACCTTGATCCTCTGGCGTGGATACTAAAAGAAACAAATGCCTTTTCATGTCCTTGTAAGTAGCATGGGAAAATTTCAATCTTGCCCCTAAAATTAGGGGTTTCCCCCAAAAATTTTAAACCCAAACAGACCTAAATGGAAATAAAATTTTTCTTCTTTATAAATGCTTATGGATTATGTTGGGCCAGAAACCCGGGTTTTCCATTGTCAGAAAAAAAAAACGAAAAAAATTTTTTTAAATCAATCCTTCCCCTTTATCTTGGAAACTGAGTGGTTTTGAGTTCCTTTTGGGAAAGATGACATGAGAGGTGATAAGAAGAGCAGGTTCAGAATCAAACGGAACCCAAATCCCGTCCCCCGTCAATTCCTGGGGGGGTACCCCCGGGGGGATGTATGGCCAAAAAGAACTTTGGGCCGGGGGTTCCTTTTTTTTGTCCAAGGGAAAAATGGAAAAGGGGCTGGTGGTCATGGGCCACATCACAAAATCCTCCCCGAACATTGACAATTGCCCGACAGCTGGAAGGTTTAATACTGGGCACCCTTAAAATGGAAGACCATACATGGAAGACAGGGAACAGGAGGAGGAATCCCAAAAGGGGGGTAAATAGTAAAGAATAGAAACAAAACCCAAAAATTTGGATTTTAAAAAAACTTTCTAGATAGGAACAAAGTCATTTTGCTTACTTTAATGTTTTCTTGATTTTACCCAAAATTTTGTTTTAACGAAATACATCAGTTCAGGGCATTCACAGGAACCCGATTTTGGGGGCAGTAAAAACCCCCCAAAAACAATGTTTTGACCTTTTTTTTTTTAAAACTTTTTCAAAGGGGAAAGGGGTCTTTTAAACCTGTCCTCTGTGTTTCCCAACCCTTTTGACAGAATGAGCTACATGCCTCCTGCCCGTTTTTAACTTCCCTTTTCAAAGGGCCCCGGGGTTTTAGCCCTCTGGGCTTGCACCCGGGGGTGAAAACCATGTTTTGACGGAAGGCCTTTCACCCCCGATGACAACAGGTATCCGGGACGTTGACTGACTTAGGGAGATGTAGTTTTGAGCCCCAAAGAGGGGCCTCGGGGGGGACCCATAGGGGTTTCAGAGCCTGCCTGGCATTTTTTCCCCTCTTTTAGAGAGGGGTGAGAACTGTGAAGTTTGGCATCAGATTCTGGGGATTTTTTAAAAAAAAAACCTCAAAACAGTCCCCTATTTGGTTTGATAATTTTCCTTTCTTTTTTTTCAAAAAGATTTGAAATGATTCCCAAAAGAAGGGGGAATTTACTATAGGAGTAGGGACAAAATCAGGTAGAGATGGCTGGGTGGAAATGAAGTACTAAAAATATCAAAAATATGAATTCAAACGTGCTCCATTCCAAGTCTGGGGGGATGTACCCTTGGACATATGTTTAAAAGGGGGGATTTTATCTATGCCCGTAGTCCCAAAAATATTGGCGGATAATTTCTGCCCCCCTTAACCCCCAAATTGTGTAAAGGGGGTGATGTATAACAAATAATTCCAGGATAATTCATTTTTATTAGGGAAAATTTTTAAAAGGTCTTCCCGTTGGAGGCTGGGTAAATTCTAGATAATAATGGAAGTGATAGGGCCCGGGCCCTGTTTGGACATTCCCCAAATTTTATTGGTTTCATCAATTATTCCAAACTCCAAACCCCGTCCGAGCATGTTGTGTTTACCTATCTCTCTCTCCCTGGGGAAAACCTTTACAGGTGATCCATCATGGGAAAAGACAATTGGGGTTTGCTTTCTTTTTTTTTGTTTTTTTTGTTTTTTTTTTCCTCCTGGGTACATTCATCCCTTATTGCCGCCCAAAACACGGGTGCAAAGCATCTCTTTTTTAACAAAATTTTCCCCTTTACCCAAGATCTAAAAAACAACTATTCTTTTTTAAAAAAAAAAAAAGGAAAAATATTTCTAAAAAACATGTTCAGCTGGTAGACCCACAGTCCTGATAAGGGGGCAGACCTTAACTCTCCAAAGGAAAAAAAAAGAACCACACACTGAAAAAAATTCTTTTTATCCCCAAAAAACACAAATTTAATTTAAAAACTTTAAATTTCACACACACTCCCGCGTTCCCCCACACACACACACACACACACACAAAAATATATATATATATATATATATATATATATATATTATTACTAACCCGACTTTTTTTTAGGAAGCAGGAACATAGGACTCTTGATGACACTTGCTGGATACACAATTTCTAAAGCCATGGTGAAACATTGAATATCCCAATCAAAGGGACATCATGTAATCTCCAGTTGTATGTGCACAACATACTCAA
Source organism: Meriones psammophilus (assembly GCA_036365155.1). Classification (NCBI taxonomy): domain Eukaryota; kingdom Metazoa; phylum Chordata; class Mammalia; order Rodentia; family Muridae; genus Meriones; species Meriones psammophilus. Next base: position 3,623 of record JAEOAE010001357.1, read on the forward strand.
TAAAAACAACCCATGAGTGTTTGACCAGGGGCTGATCCAGTTAGTGCATTAGAAAACATCTTCTTTTCATCCGGTTTAACCTGAGCATGGTAGATGATTGAACCCCGCTCTTCCAAGTGGAAGACTTGAGTTCTGAATGAGACATGGTAATATACATGTAGACAAAAAGGCACCTTTGCGATTCCCCTCTCTTCCAAGATGAGGTTGCACATGGCAGGAAAGAAATCTAAAGTCAATTATGGAACACTCTGTTGGATAAACAGGAAGAATTCCATGCAGGACAAACACCAATGATACCTGAAATCTCAAAGATGGTTTAATAGAGACACCTTTGCCTCTGTGGAACTTATTCCATGCTGACTCTAGAAACAAGGAGTTAAGAATGGCCATGCTGCCCAATGCTACAGGCGATTACCTCATCTTTGTTTTGTACAACTTCCTCCTGCCCACTGAGAGAGGCGTCCACCACATGTCTGCTGGCACTGGTAAAGATGCATACAGACAGCTTTGAGGAAGCCATCAGAGAGAGAAATCCCCTTTCCACAGTGGCTAAACTCTGAGGGGATTGGAAGGAAATGAATTCAATAGTTGGTTCTAGGAATAGCTGAACAGCTGGCAGACTTGAAAGGTGGGACACTTTAGAAAGTCAAGTTACCTGAAACATTTCCTTTTCTGATGTCTTCATACTTATTATGTTTGAGCTAAAGAGCGAAGTTGCCCTTCTGGCAGGACAGGTAACTTGATGACATTACTTTATGATGTGTTTTATTTGTAGGCAGGCTGCAGTCTCGGCTGACTAAATATTGACCTACTGTGTACTTCCTAGAATGATTCAATTTGACGTCCCTCTCATGGCTAAACACAGAGGCTTCATCTTGCCTCTTGCTGGTGGAACACCACTATAGCCCTGGCATTGTAGAGACTTAATGAAGTAGTCTGCCCAAGCAGAGACGAAGAGTACTACCTATTACCATTGTATGTTGAGGTGCAAGTGAAACAACAGTTGGGTGAAGTTATTGGCATATTTGACTTTCTTGAAGATACTGCATTGGAAGCTTCAGTTCTAAATAATATATCAAGTACTAAGAAAAGCCTTCTCCCAGCTCCTTCTATTCAGCATTCCCAGAAACAAAGATTTAACTCTTATTTCTGCCTGACAGGTGGGAACCCAAGAAGATGATAAGTGTTAAGTCTGTTTTAAAGCACAGAACAATAACCCTCACAATTTCATCTTTCCTTGATCTCTAGCATGGATGCTAAGAGAGCAACCCATACCTTTTCATGTCCTTATAGTACCATGAAACTTAATCCTTGCCCTCTAAAAATTCAGGTGGTGCCGCAAGTTTTTTGGGGCCCAAAGCCAGGCTGACAATGAATAATATTGTCTTCTTTATAAATGATTATAGATTATGAGCCAGAATCCTGGTTGTCCATTGTCAGAAAAAAAAAACTAAGAATATTTTATTATTAAGTAATGCCTTCCTTCATCTTGGAAACTAGGTAGTTTGAGTTCATTTAAGAAGAAACATGACATAGAGAGGAACAGTAAAACAGGTTCAGGAATCAGGCACACACAGAGACAAGTCCTGTCTCTGTCAATGTCTGGGGATACCTGGTGATGTATATGGATAATGTAGCAGCTGTGTGTTTCCTTTGTTGACCAGGAAATATGGGAAGCTGGTGGTCATACGACCTACATCACAAAGCCTCGAGCAGTGACAATTGCAGGACAGCTGGAAGGCTCAATACTAGGCACAGTAAGATGGAAGACCATACATAGAAGACAGGTAACAGGAGGAGGAATCTAAGGAGGAGTAAGAGGAGGCATAGAATCAAAACCTAAAATTAGGATGTTGAAAATATCTTATCTAGATGGAGATAAGTCATTTGCTTACTTGAATGTTTTCTCACATTCTTACCAAAATCTCTGGTATTGTAAAAGATTAGTACATCAGTTCCAGGAACATTCACAGGAACCCGATTGAGGACAGTGACACCTGGAAATGCAATGTTTTTTGACTTTTATTATTTTTCTCATCTAATTGTCAAAGGGAAAGGCTCTTTAATACTGTCCTCTGTGTTCCCCACTTTGACCAGGAATGAGCTACATGCCTCCCCGCACAGTTTAAACCTTCCTTGTCAAGGCCCAGAATTTGAAGCTCTCTGGGGTTTCACTTGGTGGAGTGAAGAAACTCATGTGTTGAGCAAGGCCTTTCTGGATCAATGATGACAACAATTATCTGAGGACGTTGACTGACTTGAGCAGATGTAGTCAGGTTCAGATATGGGTCTCATTGGACCCATGGGGGGATTTCAGAGCCTGCCTGGCACTCTTCCTCTTCAGAGGATGAGAACTGTGCAGTTTGGCATGCTATTAAGTTTTTTGAAAGAAAAAAGCCTCAAAACAGTACCCATATTTCGTTTGATACATTCTTCATTGCTTTCTATTTTCAAAGAAGTTAGAAATGATTTAAGTAAGAGGGACATTTACTATAGGAGTAGGGACATATATCAGGTAGAGATGACTGTAGGTGCAAATGAAGTACTCAAAAATATCTAAAACTGATGAATTCAAATGTGCTGCTCGTTCAAGTCTGGGTGGATGTACCCTTACATATGTGGTAAAGTGTCAGGAGGGATTTTATGGCTCATGCCAGTAGTCCAAGAGTATTAGGATAATATTCTTGTATACTTAAAAGTTGTGTTGATGTATAACAAATAATTCAGGATCATTCAGATTTATGTATAGGAAAATTGAAATGGTCTTTCCTGTTTGGGCTGGGTAAATTCTACATAATAATGGCCAAGTGATGAGCCAGAACACCTGTTTAGAGACATTCCCTAGTTTTATTGGTGTTCATCAATTATGTCTTAGCTGCCAAACTGTAGAGCATGTTGTGTTTACCATATCTCTCTCTCCCACAGAAAACTACATTTGATCCATCATGAGAAATGACAATTGGGCTTTGCTCTTTTATTGTTGTTGTTGTTTCTGTTTTCCTCCTGGGTACATTCATCCTCTTATTGTCGCTCTACACAGATACATAAACATCTCTTCATAAAATTTGAAGTGTTACCCAAGATCTATGAGAAACAACTATTCTTTTAAAAACAAAGGAAAGATATTTCTAAAGAACATGTTTACTTTAGTACAGGAGACCCACAGTCCTGATAAGAGACAGACACTCCCTATCTCCAAAGGAAACAAGAGAAAGAAGACCACACACACAAAGATCTTCTTAATATCCTCATAGTGAACTTCAATTAATTCAGAACCCAGCACATACACACACACACTCACCATAGTTCACACACACACACACACACACACACACATATATATATATATATATATATTATTATAACAGACTTTTAGGAAGCAGGAGCATAGGACTCTTATTGTTGCTGCTGGATACACAATTTCTAAAGCCATGGGTGAAACATTGAATATCCAATCAAGGACATCATGTAATCTCAGTTATTATGGCTAACATACTCAATAAAAAAACCTTAACCATGAGTGTTTTTACCAGGGGGCTGAGTCAGTTAGTCGCGTAGAAAACATCTTCTTTTCATCGATTTAACCTGAAGCACATGGTAGATGATTGAGACACTCTTCAAGTGGAAGACTTGGGTTCCATGAATGAGACATGGTAATATACATGTAGACAAAAAGGCACCTTTACGTTCCCTCTCTTCCAGATGAGGTTGCATGGCAGGAAGAATCTAAAGTCAATTATGGAACCTCTGGATAAACAGGGGGAGAATTCCATGCAGAGAGGACAAACTTCAATGATACCTAAATCTCAAAAGATACAGTAGGGCTTACCCACTTTCACCTCTGTGGGGAAATTGTTCACATGCTGACTCTACGAGAAACAAGGTTAGAATGGCCATACTACAATGCTGAGCGGTATAATCTTCTTTGTGCAACTTCACTCCCTGCCCACTGGGAGGCGTCCACACCGTGTCTGCTGGCACTAGGTAAAATGTCTCTACAGACAACTAGAGAAGCCATCAGAAGAAGAAAATCCTTGCCACAGTGGCTAAACTCTGAGGATTGGAAGGGAAATGAATTCAATAGTTAGTTCTTTGAATGACTGAACAGCGCGAACTTGAAGAGGGTCTAAGGGACACTGATCAAGGTTGCCTGAAAACATTTCCTTCTGATATCCCTTCATACTTATTATGTTGCAGGCTAAAACTTGGAGTTGCTTCCCTTCTGGCAAGGACAGGTAAGCAGTACTGATGCTATGATGTGTTTTGTTTTGCTGGAGCAGGCTGCAGTCTCGGCTGACTAAATATTGACCTACTGTGTGCTAGGATGAAGATAATTGCAGCGTCCCTCTCATGGCTAGCTGAAACTTCATCTTTACCTCTTGCTGGTGGAACACTTGCTATAGCCTGGCATTGTGAGGGGACTTAGCTAGGTAAGTCCCAGCCCAAACGAAGGCAGAAGATACTACCTAATACCATTAGTATGTTGAGGTGCAAGTGGAAAACCAACAGTTAAGGTGAAGATTATTGGCATATTTGACTTTCTTTTAGAAGATACCATTAAGGCTTCCCAATTCTAAATAATATATCCAGAAGTACTAAGAAAGCCTTTATAAAGCTCTTCCCTATTCAACATTCAAGCTCAAAAGAATTTAACTCTTATTTCTGCCCTGACACAGGTGGGGAACCCAAAGGAAGATGATAAGTGTTGAGTCTAGACACCTGCTTCATTCAATAACCCTCTAAATTTCATCTTTCCTTGATCACTCTGGCGTGGATACTAAAGAGCAACTTATGCCTTTTCATGTCTTGTAAGTACCATGAAACTTTACAGTCCTTGCCCTCTCTAAAATTCAGGTGAATTGCCATAAGTTTGGAGACTTAAACAGAGCTGACAATGAACCATAATTATTCTTCTTATAAATGATTATAGATTATGTGAGTAGAATCCTAGTTGTCCATTGTCAGAAAAAAAAAAAACTAAGAATATTTTTGTTAATAAATACAATGCCTTCCTTCATCTTGGGGAAAACTGAGTGGTTTGAGTTCATTTGAAGAAACATGACCTTGAGGTGATAAAGAAGAAGAGGCAGGTTCAGAATCAGGCACTGGGAACCCAAGTCTGTCTTTCACGATGTGTGTCACGGGATACCACAGTGAGCCTGGACCAAAATGTAGCTTCAGCTGTGTGTTTCCTTTGTTGACCAAGGGAAATATGGAAGGAGCTGGTGGTAATGCGACCTACATCTAAAAACCTCAGAGCATTGACAATTGCAAGGACGGCTGGAAGGCTCAATACTGGGCTTTAGTAAGATGGAAGACCATGTACATGGAAGACCCAGGTAACAGGAGGAGGAATCTAAAGAGGAGGGTAAGGAAAGGCATAGAATCAAAACCACAAATTAGGATGTTGAAAATATCTTATCTGAAAAGGGAAAAAAGTCATTTTGCTTTGAATATTTTTCTAAATTTTTACCAAAATCTCATTGTAAAGGTTAAATTTCATCAGTTCCCGGAACATTCACAGGGAAGATTTGGGGACATTTGCACCCCAAATGCAATGTTTTTACTTTTTTTCTCATCTTGGTGTCAAAAAAAAGGGTCTTTAACCTGTCCTCTGTGTTTTCCCCACCTTTTTCAAAAAGGGTTTTCCCTTTTTTTTTTCACAGTTTTGAACTTCCTTGTCAAAAGGGCCCCGGAGTCTAGCTCTCTGAGGTTTCATATTGAGGTGAAAACTCATGTGTTGAGCGAGGCCTTTCTGGATCAATGATGACAACGGGTATCTGAGGGGCGTTGACTGGCTCCAGGCAGATGCTTGGTCTGAGTTCCCAGATATGAGGTCCTCATTAAGGACCATGAGGATTTCAGAGCCTGCCTGGCATCTTCCCTCTTCAGAGAGGATGAGAGCTGTGCAGTTTGGCATCATATTCTGAGATTTTTTAAAAAAAAAAAAGCCTCAAAACAGTACCCATATTTCATTTGATACATTCTTCATTTTCTTTCTATTTTCAAAGAGATTGAAATGATTCCAGAAGTAAGAGAGATGTGCTACTATGGGGTAAGGGACATATATCAGGTGAGATGACTGGAGTTACAAATGGAAGTACTCAAAATATCTAAGAACTGATGAATTCAAATGTAACTAACTCATTCAAGTCTGGGTGGATGTGCCCTTGCACATATGTGGTAAAGAAGAGTGTCAGGAGGATTTTATGAAAACCATGCCAGTAGTCCCAAGTGTGGCGGATAATGACTGCCAGCATGCTTAACCCAAAGTTATTGTAAAGGCTGATGTATAAAAATAATTCCAGGATCATTCAGATTTATATATGGGAAAAGTGGGAAATGGTCTTTCTGTTGGAGAGCTGGGTAAATTCTACATAATATTGGCCAAGTGATGAGCAGGGCACCTGTTTGAGTCATTCCTAGTTTATTGGTGTTCATCAAGGTATATCTTAGCTGCCAAACTCGTCAGAGCATGTTGTGTTTACCTATCTCTCTCATATGGAAAACTTCATTTGATCCATCATGAGAAATGACAATTAGGCTTTACTTTCTTTATTTATTGTTGTTGTTTCTGTTTTTCCCCCTGGGGTGCATTCATCCCTCTTGTTGCCGCTCTACAGATGCCAAAGCATCTCTTTAACAAATTTGCGTGTTACTTTAGGATCTATGAAAACAACTATTCTTTTGAAACAAAGGAAAAATATTTCCTAAAGAGACATGTTGCTAGCTATGGTAGACCCACAGTCTGATAAAGAGCAGACACTCTCTAACTCTCCAGAAACAAGAAAGAACCACACACTGAATCTTTAATATCCTCATGATAGACACAATTAATTCAGAACAGCACATACACACACACACTCACAGCGTTCACACACACACACACACACACACACACACACATATATATATATATATATATATATATATATATATATTACTACTTACTAACAGACTTTTTGGAAGCAGGGCATAGGACTCTTGATGACACTTGCTGGATCTACAATTTCTAAAGCCATGGGTAAACATTGAATCCAATCAAGACATCATGTAATCTCAGTTGTGTAATACAACATACTCAATAAAAAGCAACCCCTGAGTGTTTGACCAGGGGGCTAGTCAGTTAGTGCGTAGAAACATCTTCTTTTCATCCAGTTTAACCTGGAAGCATGGTAGATGATTAGAACACTCTTCAAGTGGAAGACTTGAGTTCCATGAATCGAGACATGGTAATATACATGTAGACAAAAGCTGCTGCGATTCCCTCTCTTCCAAGATGAGGAGGTTGCATGGCAGGAAGAAATCTAAAGTCAATTGGAACACTCTATTTGGATAAACAAGGAGAGAATTCCATGCAGAGACAAACTTCAATGATACCTGAAATCTCCAAGATACAATGAGCTTACCTTTCACCTCTGTGGAACTTGTTTTATGCTGACTCTGAGAAACAAGGTTAAGAATGGCCATACTGCAATGCTACAGGCAGTGCCTCATCTTCTTTTGTGCAACTTCCTCCCTGCCCACTGAGCGTCCACCCGTGTCTGCTGGCACTGGTAAAGATGCTCTCTGAACCCGAAGCAGAGAAGCCATCAGAAGAAGAGAAATCCTTGCCACAGTGGCTAAACTCTGAGGATTGGAAGGGAGGAAATGAATTCAATAGTTGGTTCTGGGAATGAACAGCTGGCAGACTTGAAAGTCGAGGACACCTTTAGAAGTCAAGGTTGCTACAAAACATTTCCTTTTCACAGTATCCTTCATACTTATTATGTTGCAGGCTAAAACTTGGAGGTTGCTTCCCTTCTGGCAGGACAGGTAGCAGTGACAGTCTTCCCCATGATGTGTTTGTTTGTAGGCAGGCTGCAGTCTCGGCTGACCTAGTATTGACCTACTGTGTACTTCTGAGATGAGAAGGGTGTTTGGCGTCCCTCTCATGGCTAAACACCAGAGGCTTCATCTTGCCTCTTGCTGGTGGAACACTTGCTATAGCCCTGGCATTGTAGGGACTTAGCTAGGTAGTCCCCAACCCAAACAGAACGAAGATACTACCTAATACCATTGAGTATGTTGAAGTGCATTTGAAAACCAACAGTTGGGTGAAGTTATTGGCATATTGACTCTTTTGAGAAGATGCCATTGAAAGCTTTTGATTCTAAATAATATATCCAGAAGTACTAGAAAGCCTTCTCAGCTCCTTCTATTCAACATTTTAAGCTCAAAGAAATTTACTCTTATTTCTGCTGACGGGTGGGAACCCAAAGGAAGATGATAGGGTGTTGAGTCTAGACACCTAAAGCACAGACAATAACCTCACAAATTTCATCTTTCCTTGATCCTCTGGCGTGCTGGATACTAGAGAAACAGCCACATGCCTTTTCATGTCCTTGCACTTAAGTACATGAAACATGCAATCTGCCACTAAATTCAGGTGGTGCCATAAGTTTTGGAGACCCAAACAGAGTAACCAATGAACCATAATTGTGCTACAACACATAAGTGATTATAGATTATAGTGAGCCCAGAAGTCTAGTTGTCCATTGTCAGAAAAAAAAAAACTAGAATATTTTGTTATTAAATACAATGCCTTCCCCTTTATCTTGGAAACTAGGTGGTTTGAGGTTCATTTTTAAGAAACATGACATGAGGTGATGAGAAGAGGCAGGTTCAGGAATCAGGCACACAGAACTGATCCTGTCTCTGTCAATGTCCTGGGGGGTACCTGTTGATGTATATGGACAAAAAAGTAGCTTGGCCTGTGTGTTTTCCCTTTTTTTTTTCAAAAAATATGGAAGGGCTGAGTGGTCATCGACCTACATCACAAAACCTCCAGGCATTGACAATTGCATGAAGAGCGGCTGGAAAAGGGTCAATACACTGGGCACAGTAAGATGGAGAAGACCATACATGGAAGACAGGTAACAGGAGAGATCCTAAAGGAGGTAAAGAGGAAGAGCATAGAATCAAAAACCCCAGATTAGGATGTTGAAAATGTCTTATCTGAATGAACAAAAGTCATTTTTTCTTACTTGAATGTTTTCTCATTCTTACCAAAAACTCTGTTGTAAGATTAAGTACATCAGTTCCGGGGAACATTCACAGGAACCCGATTTGGGGACAGTGACACTTGCAAATGCAATGTTACGACTTTATTTTTCTCATCTGATTGTCAAGGAAGGCTCTTTAAGCCTGTCCTCTGTGTTTTCCACCACTTTTGACAGAATAAACTACATGCACTCCTGCACAGTTTGGAACTTCCTTGTAAGGCCCAGAGTCTAGCTCTCTGGGGTTCCTTGGTAGAGTGAAAACTCATGTGTTGAGCGAAGGCCTTTCTGGATCAATGGTATTAACAGGTATCTGAGCGTTGACTGGCTTGAGCAGATGTGGTCTGAGTTCAGATATGAGGTCCTCGTGAGACCTTGAGTTTCAGAACCTGCCTGGCACTCTTCCCTCTTCCAGAGAGGATGAGAACTGGCAGTTTAGCATCATATCCCCTGAGACCACAGAAAAAAAAAAAAGCCTCAAAACGATTACCCATATTTCATTGATACATTTCTTCGTGCTTTCTATTTTCAAAGATTGAAATGATTCAAGTAAGAGGGACAGCCTTTACTATAGGAGTAGGGACATATATCAGGTAGAGAGATGACTGTAGAGTTGCCAAATGAAGTACTCAAAATATCTAGAACTGATGAATTCAAATGTGCTCTCGTTTCAAGTCTGGGTGAATGTACCCTTGCACATATGTGTAAAAGTGTCAGGAGGGGATTTATTTTGTGGCTCATGCCAGTAGTCCCAAGAATATTAGCGGATATTATTTGCCAGCGTATAACCCAAAGGATTGTGTAAGGCTGATGTATAACAGAAATAATTCAGGATAATAATTTATATATAGGGGAAAAAATTTGGGAAAAGGTCTTTCCTGTTGGAGAGCTGGGTAAATTCTACATAATATTAGTGAAGTGATGAACCAGGGCACCTGTTTGAGACATTCCCTAGTTTTATTGGTGTTCATCAATTATGTAGCTGTAAACTCGTCAGAGCATGTTGTGTTACCTATCTCTCTCTCATGAAAACTTCACATTTGATCCATCATGAGAAATGACAATTGGGCTTTACTTTCTTTATTTGTTGTTATTGTTTCTGTTTTCCTCCTAGGTACATTCATCCCCCTTATTGCGCTCTACAGATACAAGCATCTCTTCTAACAAAATTCCGTGTTACCAAGATCTATGAAAACAACTATTCTTTTAAAAACAAAAGGAAAAGATATTTCTAAAGAACATATTTGCACAACTGGGAGACCACAGTCCTGATAAGGGAGCAGACACTCTGCTCTCAAAGAGCAAGGAAAAAGAGAACCACACACTGAATCTTCTTAATATCCTCACCAGTAGACACAATTAATTCAGAACAGCACATACACACACACACTCACACAGCGTTCCACCCACACACACACACACACACACACACACACACACATATATATATATATATATATATATATATATATATGCTCTCTTATATTACTACTAAGACTTTTGGAGCAGGAGCATAGGACTCTTGATGACACTTGCTGGATACACAATTTCTAAAGCCATAGATGAAGCATTGAATATCAATCAAAAGGGCATCATGTAATCTCAATTGTGTAATACAGCATACTCAAATAAAAAGCACCATGAGTGTTTGACCAGGGCTAATCAGTTAAAGTGCATGAAAACATCTTCTTTTCATCCGATTTAACCTGAAGCATGGTGAATGATTCGAACACTCTTCAAGTGGAAGACTTGAGTTCCAGCAGATCGAGACATGGTAATATACATGCAACAGACAAAAAGGCGCCTTGCGATTCCCTCTCTTCCAAGGTAAGGGTTGCATGGCAGGAAGAAAGCTAAAGTCAATTATGGAACACTCTGTTGGATAAACAGGAAGGAATTCCATGAAGGATAAACTTCAATGATACCTAGAATCTCAAGATACAATAGAGGGCTTACCCACTTTCACCTCTGTGGAACTTATTTCATGCTGACTCTGAGAAACAAGAGGAGTTAAAGGCCAGCCATGCTGCAATGCTGCAGGCGATTACCTCATCTTTGCTTTGTGCCTTCCTCCCTACCCACTGAGGCGTCCACACACGTGTCTGCTGGCACTGGTAAAGATGCTCTCACAGACAGCACTGGAAGCCATCAGAAGAAAAACCTTGCCACAGTGGACTCAAACTCTGAGATTGGAAGGGAGAAATAGTTATTAGTTGGTTCTGGGAAAGACTGAACATTGGCAGACAGGAAGGTCTAGACACTTTAGAAAATCCAAGGTTGCCTAGAGCATTTCAGCACTACGATATATTCATACTTGTTATGTTTGAGCTAAAACTTGGAGAGTTGCTTCCCTTCTGGCAGGACAGGTAAGCAGTGACGATACTTCCCATGATGTGTTTTTTTTGTAGGCAGGCTGCAGTCATTTGACTAAATATTGACCCCACTGTGTACTTCTAGAGATGAGATTAATTTGGCCCGTCCCTCTCATGGCCCATAGCACCCAGAGGGCTTCATCTTGCCTCTTGCTGGTGCGTTCACCTATAGCCCTGGCATTGTAGGGGACTTAAGCTAGGTAGTCCCCCAAACCCCAAACAAGGGACGAAGATACTACCTAATACCATTAGTATGTTGAGGTGCAAGTGGAAAATAACAGTTGGGTGAAGTTATTAGCATGTTGACTTTCTTTTGAAGATACATTAGAGCTTCCAATTCTAAATAATATATCCAGAAGTACTAGAAAAGCCTTCTCCCAGCTCCTTCTATTCAACATTTCAAGCTCAAAGAGAATTTAACTCTTATTTCTGCCTGACAGGTGTGGAACCCAGGAAGATGATGGGTGTTAGAGTCTAGACACCTAAAGCACAGAACAATAACCCTCTGGAAATTTCATCTTTCATGAGTCCTCTGGCGTGGATGCTAAAGGGAAACAACCCATACCTTTTCATGTCTTGCAGTACCATGGGCTGCAATCTTGCCCTCTAAAATTCAGGTGAATTACCATATAAGTTTTTGGAACCCAAACAGAGCTGACAATGAACCATAATTATTCTTCTTTATAAATGATTATAGATTATATTGAATTAGAATCCCTAGTTGTCATTGTCAGAAAAAAAAAAAAAAACAGAATATTTTTTGTTATTAAATGCAATGCCTTCCTTCATCTTGAAACTAGGTGGTTTGAGTTCATTTGAAGAAACATGACATGAGAGGTGATAAGAAGAGCAGGTTCAGAAATCAGAGCACACAGAACCCAAGTGTCTGTCAATGTCTGGGGATACCTGGTGATGTATATGGACCAAAATGTGGCAGCCTGTGTGTTCCTTTTTTGTTTTTCAGGGAAATATAGGGAAGGCGGTGGTCATGCGACCTACATCACAAAAACGCCTCAGAGCATTGACAGTGCCAGAAGACGGCTGGAAACTCAATACTGGGCACAGTAAGATGGAGAAGACCGCCATGACGGAAGACAGGTAACAGGAGGAGGTCTAAAGGAGGTGAAGGAAGAGCATAGAATCAAAACCCAAATTGGGTGTTTAAAATATCTTATCAGGTAGGAACAAAGTTTTTCTTATTGAATTTTTCCATTCTTCCAAAAACTCTGTTTTAAAAAATTAAGTAACATCAGTTCCGGGAAATATCACAGGAACCCGATTTGGGGACAGTGACACCCACCAAATGCAATGTTTTGACTTTATTTTCTCATCCCCC
>JAEOAE010002527.1:0-17005 GCA_036365155.1 Meriones psammophilus
GGGCCTCTAGGTTATTTCCATGAATGGTCCTTAGTTGGAGTATCATTCTCAGAAAAGACCCTAGGCCCAGATTTTTGGTTCTGTTGTTCTCCTTGTAGAGCTCCAGACCCTTCCAGACTCTTCTTTCATAAGATTCCCTGCACTCTGCCCAAAGTTTGGCTATGAGTCTCAGCATCTGCTTTAATATCCTGCTGGGCAGAGTCTTTCAGAGGCCCTCTGTGGTAGGGTCCTGTCTTGTTTCTTGTTTCCACCTTCTTCCAATGTCTATCCCATTTGCCTCTTTGATTGAGGATTGAGCATCTTACCTGGGGCCTCCTTCTTGCTTAGCTTCTTTAGGTGTACAGATTTTAGTATGATTATCCTATATTATATGTCTAATATCTGCTTATAAGTGAGTATATACCATGTGTGTTTTTCTGCTTCTGGGATACCTCACTCAGGATGATCCTTTCTGGTTCCCACCACTTGCCTGCGAAGTTCATGATTTCCTTGTTTTTAATGGCTGAATAGTATTCCATTGTGTAAATGGAATACTTGTCTCAGACTGGAGTGGTGGCCCTAGTGGCCTGCTTACTCTATAAGAGCCCAAGCTTAAAGACTGTCTGTCCTGGCTATCATCATAACTTCAATGTCTGACACGTGGCAGAATCTCATCCTAGGTATTGTGTAGATAAGAGTGTTTGTTAGCCAGTGCTAATTCAACTTTACTGAGTTCTTCCTATGCACTGTGCAGAGGACCTAGTGACACAGAAAGTAAGGAGCCATGACTCTGGACAGGTGCTTCAGTTACATGCAATGCAGCAAGACACATACTGAGAACTTTGTATGCAGGACAGTAGAAAAAAACAAAAAGAGGATGGTGGTCTTGAGATAATGTGAACAGCTCTTTTATTGCTGTGACATACCCGAAAGGAACAACTTAAAGAGGGAAAGACCACCCTTGTGTCTTGCAATTTCAGAGATCTCTGCCCAGTTCAGCTGTTCTGCTTCTTGGTGCCTGAGGCAAGACAGAATATCATGACAGTGTTCATGTGCCAGGGGTGGGGAGGTGGGGGGAGGTGCCTAACTCCGAGTGACCAAAAAGCACAGAAACCATGAGAGACTAAGGACATGGCATACCTTCACAGATCTTCTTCCCCCACACAGGCCTCATTTTCTAGTTTTCATTATCTCCAGTAATACCATCAAATTACAAACCTATCAGTTTTCAGAATCCATTGGTTAGATTGGAGCCTTCATCGTCCAACCACCTCTCCAACGAGCCTGTTGGGGGTGAGGGGTATTCCATAGTCAAGCCATAACAGAATTAGATATGTCTTTCCAGAGAATGTGGAAGTAGGCTGGATCTAAAGAATATAATTGGAGACCAAGAAGAGATTCTAATTACAGCAGATTTATAAAAATCCCATATTCAGCAGGGGAGCAGGCTCGGGAGTTAGTGAAACACGTTTTTCATGTGTTGCTTGATTTAGTCCCCTGAACACTCTGAGGTGTGGATTGGCCAAAGTGATGCCTAAACCCGTGAGGACCTTTCATTTAAAATGGTGACACTCAGACCGGAGAGAGTCAACAGCAGAACAGTTCATGAATGGTGGCCAGCCCTGAAACTCAGCACCTGTGTGAGCAAAGTCTGAATAGCTGTGCTGTGCTAAAACCAACTCATTACTAGCTTGAAACCCAACTATTAAATATCCAGACACTTTGAAGGCTTATTGTCACACCCAAGGTAGCTTGAGTGGACTACCCTATGGAGACTGTCACTTACCATAGACCAGCCACCCACCCTTGACCTTTTGTTTTGTTTTGTTTGGCATGGTAGTTCACCAGCACAACACTGCTCATACAATAAGGTATTTATATAAAACTATGGTGCTACATAGTTATAGACTAAAAATCTCACCCAAAATGGCTTTTTTTTCTGATTTATAAGTAACTTGTTATAGAAGAAAAATCAGAATGATGGGGACACTTAAAAATTAATCTTACCAAATGAATTTTGTCAGTAATTACTTATGAAACTCCTTACTCATTCTGTATCTGGTCTTCATGAGGAAAAATAGAAGGCTTAAGACACAGTTCCTGTCTATGAGGGAATAGTCCATTGTAGGAGATTTGAAAAATGACCAGCTGGGTCATTTATTTTAGGTCGATATTGTCATTTTTACAAATTCCAGTCCTACATCAGCTCTCACACTAACACATAATCACATCATCATTCATGTGAGTTCACCCAGCCCACACACACACACACACACACACACACACACACACACACACACACCAACTAGGAACTCTGTGATGGCTTTTATGGGGTTCCATCCTAATCATCAAGTACTTTCAGCTAAAGAGCTTCAGCCCCTTCATATTTATACAGTTCCTATTTATTCTAATAACCCAGGCCTCAGCTTCTTCAAATTTTATGTAGCATCCTTCTCTTCCTACTTTCCTAAAAGTATTGTCTGACTCTGTCGACAGAGTTTGTAAGAAATTTCAACAAACTTTCAGTACGCAGAACACCTGGAGTGCAGATAAGTCAAAGCAGGCCAGTCCCGATTAGAGAACCTTGCAGGTACTGTGCAGTCATCTGGGGCCCTCTGCACAATGCACGACATTGTCAATTCACTTCATCATTTTAAACAACCCCACCTCATAACTCGCTTACTGGAGATCTCTCGAAAACTCCACAAGTTAGCATACTTGAAATATCAGACATTTTTCTTTAAAACATCTGGGATCCTCTTCAAGTGCTGGTCACTGAGGTTTATGTGCTGGTGTGCCTATGTGGGCAAAAGATATTTACAGATATTGAATTTGCTTAAAAAAACATAGTGTCTGTGCCTCTCGCTATAATCTTTGCAGGCTCACAGTGGAGACCTTTCTTTGAGTTCTCTGCTAAGCACATTTCTGCAATGCCACCTAGGCTAGGTCTAAGCCTGAGAAAAAGCAAACAGCTCCTCAGAAATCCAGCAGTTGTTCAGTGTCTTTTGTTGTGGTTTTGTTGCTCTGTTTTACGACATCAACTGAGCTACCAGTAATCTGTTGCTTTCTAGAATTTACTTGGAATGCACAACTTGGGAAGACTCTACTATGAGCCCATTAAAGATCGCCATGGCCTTTAAGAGCAACAATCAATAAATGGGACCTCATGAAACTGAAAAGCTTCTGTAAAGCAAAGGACACCGTCATCAAAACAAAACGACTGCCTACAGATTGGGAAAGAATCTTCACCAACCCTCTATCTGACAGAGGGCTAATATCCAGTATATATAAAGAACTAAAGAAGCTGAAAAGCAGCAAAACAAGTAAACAAATTAAAAAATGGGGAACGGAGCTAAACAGAGAATTCTCTGTAGAGGAATATAGAATGGCAGAGAAACACTTAAAGAAATGCTCAACGTCATTAGCCATTAGGAAATGCAAATCAAAACGACCCTAAGATTTCACCTTACACCCATCAGAATGGCCAAGATGAAAAACACAAATGACAACACATGTTGAGAGGTTGTGGAGAAAGGGGAACCCTCCTCCATTGCTGGTGGGAATGTAATCTGGTACAACCACTTTGGAAGTCAATCTGGCGCTTTCTCAGACAATTAGGAATAGCGCTTCCTCAAGATCCAGCTATACCACTGCTAGGCATATACCCAAAGTTTGCTCAAGTACACAATAAGGACATTTGCTCAACCATGTTTGTAGCAGCTTTATTTGTAATAGCCAGAACCTGGAAACAACCCAGATGTCCATCAACGGAGGAATGGATACAGAAATTGTGGTATTTCTACACAATGGAATACTACTCAGCAATCAAAAGGAGGAAATCATGAAATTTGCAGGCAAATGGTGGGATCTAGAAAAGATCATTCTGAGTGAAGTATCCCAGAAGGAGAAAGACAAACATGGAATATACTCGCTTATATAGACCTAAAAGATAGGATAAACATAATGAAATCTAAAGAAGATAATCAAGAAAGCAGACATGGGGTATGATGATCTATCCTCATTTAGAAAGACAAATGGGATGTGCATTGAACCTATGGCGGAGTCTACCGCAGAAAGCATCTGAAAGACTCTACCTAGCAGTGCTCCAAAATAGATACTAAGACTCACAACCAAACCCTTCGCAAAGTGCAGGGAATCATATGAAAGAAGGGGAGTTTGATGTGGAGAGGATAGGAACTCCACAAGGACCAAACGTATCTGGGCACAGGGTCTTTTCTGAGATGGACACTCAACCAAAGTCCATGAGAGGATAAAATCTAGAACCTCTGCTCAGATGTGACCCGTGATAGCTCAGTAATCAATTGGTTTCCCACAGTAAGGGAACAAGGACTATTTCTAACATGAACTCAATGACTGGCTCTTTGACCTCCCAACCTCCCAAGGGAGGAGCAGTACTGTTAGGCCACAGAGGAGGACTTTGCAGCCAGTCCGGAAAATACCTGACAAAAAAAGCGAGTCATATGAAAGGGGGAGGAGGTCCTCCCTATTAGTGGACTTGGAAAGGGACAGGGAGGAGATGAGGGAGGGAGGGTGGGATTGGGGAGGGAATGAGGATACAGCTGGGATACAGAATTAACAAAATGTAACTAATGAGAAAAATAAAATTATGGAAAAAAAATAAAAAAATAAAATACAAAAAAAAAAAAAAAAAAGATCGCCATGGCAACATCCTCATTGTCACCATCAGGGAAGTGGAGATGCTTTATTCCTTTTTTAATGGCAAGTGGATGCAGATATCAAAACTGCAAAGCCAGAGAAAGTCTCTGTCAACACCTGAGGAGCCAACAGCCTTAGATATCTTGCTAATAACCATCCAGATATGTAGGATTTTCTTCGGTGCCCTGATGGTTCTGATTCTGATACATTTATGGCAGCTCCCGTACAATGTATACCAAGAGCCATTCACGTAAATGGTGATGCAGCAGAGTCCTGATGAGTCACTGTTCACACTCCATATGTAGGAGCGATGCTGTGGCTCACTTGCATCGATCTCTGTCCAAATATAGAGCTGATCAAACAGTCATAAGGGTGGGCGCTCTGAAAATACCCTGACAACTATACTGATCACTTTCACGTCAATATGACCAGAGAAATAACATAAGGGGGCAGGTTTCTTTTGGCTCAGAGTCTTGGAGCATTACAGTCCATCACAATAAGAAAGGCATAGCACAATGGCTCAGCCATTCGAGAAGGAGCCTGAAGCAACAGCTGTTCACATTGTCACAGATCAGGAAGCTATCGGGGGCCAGAACTAGGGGTTAGGTGAGGCTAACAACCCCTAAAGACCCTCTGGTAGCAAGCTACTTCCTCCAGGCAGGTCCTACCTCCTGAAGGTCCCGTTGCCCTCCAAGATTCTACCAGTCCGGGGAATAAGAAATCAAAACGTGAAGCTAAGGATTCAAACCTAGGATTCAGATTCAAACCTTAACACCAATGAGCCAGTGAGAAGAACTGAGTCAGTCAAGTATGGAATCTGCAGAGGCTGTGACAAGCATTAACTCAATACCAGAATGGAGTGTGACAGTACAGGGATCACACCTACATATTTATTCTTGCCTGTTCTTCATAATACTCTCTTAAGACAGCAGGGCACAATTAAACCCACTTTAGGAATGAGATCAAGGCTCAAAGAGGTTTGAGCCTTGATCCCATTCCTAGGTAGCACACAAGGGTTAACTGGGTGAGACTCATGAAGCTTTGGCCCCACTTAGGCCTTCATTTTCACAAGCCCCTTTTCAGAGCCTCCGGCACTCCATCAATTAACATTTGAAAGTTTAAACTCTTTTTGGGGGGTAGCATTTCTTTATTAGAGAGAGGGAGTGTGCCACGTTGTACTCAGGGAGGTCAAAGGACAACTTACAAGGACCAGGTCTCTCTTTCTACCTTGTGGGTCCCCGGATCCCACTCAGGTCATGAGGCTTGAAGGCAAACACCTTCACCTACTCAGCCATCTCACCAGCCCTCTCTTCTTTTTCTGAAAAAAAAAAAAAAAAGGACCAGAAATTACTTTAGCCTCGGGTGCTACAAGCCAGAGTGTGGCCCTAGACACAACAACAACAAAGTGCCAAAACTGAGAGTTCAGCTCAGGTCATCCGAAGCAGGAAGGCTTCTTTCAGCTCTCAGTCATACCCTGTGGTATGAGGAGGAGACTTGAGAGTAAATACTCACTTAGTGTTTTTAGTGAATGATGGGAGATGAGAGCTTCCAGCAACCACCAAAATTCAAACTGGAAAATTCATAACCAGACCTGGGCTAGATGGCAGGACCAGAAGCAGGCCTGGCTGTCCCAGAGGCTCACAGATTAATAGGTGACATGGCAGTGGCTCATAGTTTCATATCTGACATGGACTTCAAGCTGCTTCATTGTCTTTCTTGTGTGTGTGTGTGTGTGTGTTAACACACTGATTGTATAGAATTCACCAGTTATGTAGAAAAGCTGGTGGAAAAACATCTGCACTGAGCAACCATGGGAGTCTGTCCGCAATGAGTCCCTTCTGTACGTGGAAGAGACAAATCCCAACCTCAGCCACACTAGTGATCCATGTTTGCCTTAAATGGCTTGCTCCCTTTCACTCCCAAGGGGTCTAATGCAAGAATGAGCCCAGTCACTGCTTGCCCTGGTCCAAACGAGGACAAAGCCTAACACGGCAAAGGTGATCGGAATGGTCAAGACCAATAGCTCTGGATTTGATTTTGTAAAATTTAGGTTCATAGGAAATTGGCAGAATGTATGTGCATGTGTGAAGTGAGTGGGAGCAGGGAACACAGACACACTCATGGCTCCTCTCTTCACCTATTATAAGAAGTGCTAAAAGAATCATTCAAGAAATCATAATAAATTTAGTTTTTACAGGGTGACTAATACACCAATCTCTAGAGGGATAACCTGGGGTCTGGCCTACCTTTGCTGTTAGAAACACAGGCCCCAGCATGATATAATACCTTGTTTCTCCCAGACTTATTACATTAAAAATGTGTTACAGGTGCAGAAAAATCCCAATCTGGTGAAAGGTTGTTTACAGAAGGAGACCAAAAATAGAGGTGGGATCAGGTTTCCACACAGATCCAAGTGGAAAATTCACCCCGCTGACTGGCGCATTCCTGCTTGATGTCATTCCTACCCACCCCCTCTCCTTCTCCTTCCCCACCTTTTTCTCCCACCTCCCATGCAGGTCTTATGCTGGACAGGAAATGGAGAGTAAGGCTCTTAGGGTGGGTAGCCAAACTCTGAAGACTGGAGACGAAATTCTATCAGGAGTTGTCTTTACTAACTCAACATGAAGGTTGAGCTAGAACTTGGTGGTCCAAAGATGGCTGGATATGTCCCAGTGACAAGCCACACTATCCTCTCCCACAGAAGCAAGGGACATAAGGCATCCCAGAGGAGGTCTTGACTTCTTCCTGGCGCTTCACAACACATTGTTGGTATCCTTTTAAAACGAGGGTGACTGAATGACATTCCAATTCCATCCTCTCCGCTACGTGGCCAGAGGGAATTATTCTTCAGCCCTTTGTCTCCTTTTCTGAGGAAAATAAAAATGTTCTCCTCACAGGAGTCTGATGACAATGAGAGGAAAGAGGATGTAAGCATCAGGACAGTAATAAACACAGTAAATGTTCGCCATTTTTATTACTTCTCCACTCAGGTCACTTTTAATCCAACTCCTCCAACTTCTGGGGGAGACCTCTGTTCCTGGCTGGTCATCCTTTGAGGCATTTTATCACCTCACTTACATTTTCATAACAAGTGAGAAACTCTGTATCTAAAATTATATGATTCACAACTGGATATTCAAAACAGGTAAAGGCTTCAACAAAATCTTACCCCCACAACGAATCTATTCATCTCTGGAGAACCTAGGAAATTCCAACATCCAACTCCTCAAATTCCCAACCTTCTCAAGTCTCAGGCTTTCCAAAATGGCCATCTCTCATATATCTGGGAGATCCTCTTGTTAGAGTCCCGCTGAGCAAACTAATTGGCAGTGCGGTATTTCCAACAAGCAGGCTGCTCTGAGGTGGTGCTTACTCTGTGACCTTCAGGGACTGGATATCTTGCATGTGAAGTTGTCTAAGACCATTAACCTCATACATGTGTACTATATACTCAACCCTGACACGTCTATATTAGCATCGATTCTCATGAAAAGCCACTGAGGTTAGATAATTCTGTGTCCAGGCCAGATGTAAAGATATACATATCAAGGATATAGTGTACCTTGATTACCCAAAAAATGAGAGGAAGATGGAACACCCACACCCCTAGCCTGGAGCCCTTTCTGTTCTGCTGCATTGCTATATGTACTCTCTCTCCTTTCTCCAAAGGCTGCCCTAAGAAAACTTGCCCAACTTTGCTTTTCTGTTCCCTTTCTCTAGGCCTTTCTTGTCACAACTAGATGCCCAGCGCATATTACCTCTTCTGCCTTCTCTGCTGTCTTACTTGTACGTTCCTACTACACCAGCCCCCCCCCATTTAATACAGTTATCCAAAAGGAACCAGAACTATTACTGGAAAAGAACTAACTGAGGTGGAAGTAAGAAACAACTGAGTTCACCCATGTGGATATAAACCTTTATAAGCACCAAAGGATATAAACAATCTCCAATCTCTAATAGTTAGTAAATGGGTGAACAAAACAGGATGCAGCCATGTAGTGGGAAATTATTCAGCCATGTACGTGAGCATAGTATAATCCATGTTGCGGCCTAGATGAGCCTGAGAACACCACATAATGCAAAAGAAGCCAGAAAGAAAATATCACAGCTTATGTAACTCCATTCATATGCTATGTCAATAATGAGCAAGGTCAATGAGACAGATTGCCTGGGTGCAAGGAAGAAAGATTGGAGAATTGTGAATAGTGAATGTGAGGCTTCTTTCTAGAGTCATTAAAAAAGTCTGGATGTTAGGACTGGCAGCTACACAACCTTGTCATTATGCTAAGCACCAATGAGTCGAATGCTCTATGAAGATGAAATTTAAGAATTACGCCTCAGTTTGAGGGAAGAAGTGGCAGGAGCAATAGAGACTACAGTAATCTACAGTCATCCTTCCATAGGAAGAGGGCAGCCCCCAGTCGACCCCGGCCTGCTGTGGTGCGTGAACAGAGTTCCATTGTCAAAACATTTTCCACTTTTTCAAAAACAGTTGGAAATGTGGAATTTAGGATAAAATTCTCCTTTTTTTTTTTAAAAAAAGCCATAAAACAATTCAGAAAATTTAAATACTTTCTGGTCTAATTAGTCCTGGGCCCACAGTGACCAGCAGCCCCTCCTTTGTGACACAACTGGTTTCTCTATGCTTTACCCAGGAAAACAAATAAACAAATAAAACAACAACAGCAAAAACAAAAAACAAAAAACCCTCCTGTGATTACTGGCAGAGCAGCTGCCTTATTATTCCTTTGGCAGGCTCTTAAGATAACTGACCAGCGAGGGTAGACTGAGTGGAAGATTCTCAGAAGATTCTCAGATATCAGCAAGACCCAGGCCCAGACCTCACCCCCACCTCCTCACCTTTCCCAGACATGTTTTTGCAACATCAACAAGGTGACAAGCTCTCTTTTAGGTGCTATAAGAAAATCAAATGAGTAAGTCAAGGACCTTGCTCTCAAGGAGTTCAATCAAGGGAGGGAGACAGACTTGTAAACAAATCACGGTAAAACAAGGCAGAATAGCAGGACAAACAGTGTAGTATGTAGTACAGTGTAGCACACACAAAGCAGCCATTAATTCTGCCTGGAAATATCAGGCATTGCAGAAGAGGGGGCATTGGGCTGAGCTATGAGGGGAAGCTAAGTTTATCAGATGGAGAAAAAAAAACAGCCAGAGAAGGGGGTGAGGGAAGCATTAAATGAGAGAACACACAGCAGAGACTAGACAGGAGCTGGGAGAGCAGCCTCAGCTCCCTTGAGTTTCACACTGGCCTCACACAATCTTTATATGGACCTTATTAAGCTGATTAGAAAAACTGGCTCAGAGCTTTCTCCCTTGCACTGGAATGTAAGTTTTACAAAGGAAAAGAAAAGTCTGTTTATCAACAACCTAGCGTAATCCCTGGCATGTATGTAGGTGCTTTGTAAAAGAACTAGACCTGGTAGTGAAAGGCTCCTGTGCCTGAGGCAGGAGGATCCCAAGTCTGAGACAAGTCTGGGTTACAGTGAGTTCAAAGCGAGCCTCGGCAAGTTACCAAGCCCATATCTGGAAACACAAGTAGTTTGAGGCCAGCCTGGTCTACAGAGCAAGTTCCAGGACAGCCAGGGCTACACAGAGAATCCCTGTCTCAAAAAACTGAAAGCAAGAGTCTGACTGGATTGCTCTGGGGGCTGGAGAGATAGTTCAGCAGCTAAAAGCACTGGCTGCTCTTCCTAAGGTCTTGAGTTCAATTCCCAGCAACCAAATGGTGGCTCACAGCCATCTTTAATGAAATCTGGTGCCCCCTTCCTGCGTGCATGAAGATAGAAACACAAGAGAGAAGGCAGAGGATACAGTTCAGTGCTGGGGGTGCTCCCTTCACATGCCCCAGTCTGAGGTTCCACCCTCACCCCAGAAACACAAGCAGGAGGCTGTAAGCAAGTGGGTCCATGCTGGGGAAGAAAAAGCAACTCCTTGTGTCTAGAGACAGGGAACACAAAAGGACGGGGTTGATGGAAGGCAGAGCCTGGGGTGCAGGTTAGAGGTTAGATCAGGTGATCGGCGCTCAGCTTGCTCTTAGAGGCCTTTCCTGGTGCTTCAGATTATGTGAATGAGACAGCTTTCTCTTCCCATTCATTTTTCAGGCTCCAAAAACATTCTGACTAATAAAGGATAAATGACTATGCAAAGACACAAAAATACACAGTAAGTACTCAGGAACATTCTTTTTAAAAATTGAACGAAAGAGTGAATTTCCCCGTCCCAAAGTGGTGTTGGTTTTGACGTAAGCACAGTATGTTCCTAACTCACATTTGACCTGTGGTCAGCTCCGACCCTCACATGTTTCTCTCTCACACCCTCACCCATCCTATATTTGTACCCTAGCGTTTGGGTCTTCACGAGCACATGTTCTTACTACATTCCAACCCTAATTATGATAGGCTTATTTTTCCAACGCACTGAGGTATTCATAGCTTCGCTGCTATTTTCCAGAAAATCCAAACCACACCAAATTTTGGACCCACAAATTTGATACACACATTCTTGATTTGCTTTTTCCAGAATGTCAATAAATGAGCTGAAAACACTGGCCCTTGGGACCACTCCCTACTGGGCTATCACTCAATCTGTCTGCTGTTCCCATACCATCTTCATTATCCGCAAGCATTCAACCCAGTTATCTGGCTTGTTAAAGCAATATGGTCAAGAATCCGTTTTTCCCCCATTATCCGGTGGAATGGATTCCATTGGAGGCTTCACCCTGCTCTTGTAGATCCCTATTTTGTTGCTATCGGAAAAGAAAAGTGACTTTCTCTTCATAAATCCATACCGACTCCTCTCTGGTACCTCTGGATTGCCTGGTTAGGTGAAAATTGATTGTGTGGTGGTTCTTTCTCATTTTCCCCCAAAGATCAATAATTTGAGGGTCTTTAATTACCAGCAACATCCTGGTAATTAAAGGATGTTGTCCCTGCTTCTGTTGCAAAGATGGGCATATTTGCCCTTTCCTTTTCCACTCTTCATGAGGTCTCAAAGGTGACGGCGTGTGGGTCTATAGCCACATCTGCCTGTACCCCTAGGGTACAGATCATCAGACTCTGCTGATTGGAATACTTCTATTTTCCCTTCTCACATTAATCATTTATCATCCTTTGATGTTATTCACTTCCCAGAACAATAACCTTGGCCAAACCTCTTCTACTCAATTACTTGCCTACGATCT
Organism: Meriones psammophilus; assembly: GCA_036365155.1. NCBI lineage: Eukaryota > Metazoa > Chordata > Mammalia > Rodentia > Muridae > Meriones > Meriones psammophilus. Next base: position 11,858 of record JAEOAE010002527.1, read on the forward strand.
GTCTGGAAGAGATGTGGGGGGGAAACACTGCTAAATTCAGGCTCACCCATCCCTACAATTCATAATAATTTTTCTTGATCATATTATGTTTCCTCTATTTTTTTGCCAAGTGCCTTTTGGACATTATTTTAGACTTTGTTTTTGTGACTATTCTGATATGCCTGGCTCTCAGTTCTTAACTTGTCCCTGTTCTGTTATTCTGTCTTAGAGATCTGACCTCCACATCGTATACTAATTCACACACAAATATTCCTGGCACAAACAATTAAAAGAAAAACAACCATCTCACTAATTTCATTGTCTAGTTGAAGAAGACAAAGGGACTGTGGTTCTGTGTCAGCGCACTTGAGGATGTGTGAGGATCTGGGCTTAACTCCCGGCTGTGCAAAACGAAAAGCAGAAAAGGAAAAATGTCTCCGTCAAGTTCATTTAGTGCCTCCATTTACAAAACTGAAGTCGGCCCTGTGTAATGGGTCTGCTCACTCTCCTGCCTTTCTTGGCCTCCTGGGAGGAGGCATTGCAGCCTATTTACTTAAGGCCTGGGTGCTCCTTTTTGGGCAGAGCACCCTGCGGGTGATGGACAGGACAGAGGGTATGATGCGGAGCACACTGAAGACAGTGAGCCCGGCCGAGGAGGAGTCGTTGCTTCAGGGAGAATCTGTCCAGGACGCTTCAATCCTTCCTCTTCCATAAAGATTTATGTACAGGTTCAGGTGTCTGTTTCCATTTTAATTCTTGTCCTCTTCACATTTAGTGCTAAAAGTTGGTTCCCTTGATTTTACTCTTCTAAAAATTTAATTTGTCTTTCTTAACATTGTTTTTAATTGAAAAGCCATAATTATAACCATTAACTGAGTACAGAGTGATGCTTTCACATGTGCATGCAATGTGAAATAATTAAATCGGGCTGATTAGCATATCTATCATCTCATTTACTTACTATGTTTTTGTGGTGGTGCATTTTGAATATCCTCTTACCTACTCCATGCTTTCTGAAAGCCAGGTTAAATGCAGTCTACAGAAAACTTGCCCTCTAATCAGTTAACCCACTCATCACTTTTCACTTTTTTCCCCCAAACCCTGCTGTCCAAAGGCTTAGGTAGTAGATGAGTCTACCCACACAAGGAGTGGGCAGGGGAGAATATTAGTTGTCTGTCATCTGAGTTTCTGCAGCTGCGCAGAGAGGTAAAAGTCAGAACCCACAAAAGCCACTGAGAACTGATTACAGCAACCAAAATCCCATTCAGCCATTTTACTGCCCTTAACTTGGCATACCCTAGCATATTAACAGCTCCATTCACCTTGTGGGACATTTTCACATGACAGCATAATACAAATTCAACATAAAATCATGTCGTGTTTTGACCTTGTTAAAAAAAAAAAAAAGAAGAAGAAGAAAAGTTTTTGAAGCTTATTAATAAGGAGACTCAATCAAAGTCATGGTCAATGCAGTCATTGACCATTGAGAATCCAGGCATGATAAAACAGTGAATGGGTGAAGAACATAAAATGAACCAGCTCTTCATAAGGACATTACTTGTATATCAACATTTTAAAGGTCTCAGGAAAATGATGGGAAGACTTTGAATACCTTTGTAAACTTGTTTTCTAAGTCAAATATGAAAAGTATCATGAGCTACCATACAATGGGGTCTAAAATGCTAATCCAAATGAACCAATGGTCAGCTCATTCTTTCTTCACTCTTAGCATTATTGTGTAATTACAAATGCAGCATAACTATTAATAGTTTTTAAAAATTAAATGAACCACTTAGTGCTGTTTTTTTTTTTAATTTTTGAAATAAAGAGTGATACTTTTTTCACTGCTTACTACTTGTATTCTCTTTTAAATCATTTCTTTAAAGTGAACTTTTCTACCTTAATTATCCTAATGTCAAAAATAATGTATTTTGTCAGCATTTATACAGACATATGTTTATTTTTCCACAGCTAAACTATAAGCCCCCTCCTTAAGGACAGATACTGTGAACTCTATCCTTCTTTATTATCTGCCTCCCCCAGCAGCGCCCTATTCCCTATCATAACCCACAAACTTATCCTTGGCACAGAAATCTGAGAAAAGCGAACATTTAAAATATATATTAAAGACTGATTACCTGACTCGGAGAAGTCATTTTCCTGCACCTGACACAGGCAGTAACCTCAACAACTTTCCTCTACTCGCAGTGGAGTGTCCCTGGAGAGATGCTCCGCACAGCAAGATGGAGTCCTGGCACCTAAGATACGGTCAACTGGGAAGAGCAAAAGCACTAAAAGGAGGTGTTGCACCTTCACTGTCCCTTCTTGCCCCACTCAGGGTGCAACCAGGATGCTCCACCTGTTTACTTAACAAAGACTTGTCTTCGCATACTGCTGTTCCCAGTATCTTTCCTCTGCATTGAGAACAGTTATGCCCTTCTTGATCTTTGTTTCTAATATCCTGAGAAGGATGGTATCTGGTGATGCTAATGCTTCTACCTGATCTAAAGGAGCCCCACCCATTTCATTCTACCCACTCCTAACTCTCTCACTCTCTCTGCCTTTAGGGCTTTATATGTTTCCTCCATGTCTGACAGTTCTCTAGGGAAGAACAGAAGTATCAAGGCCCAAACACTCAGAAATTTCCTCTATGGTTTGGCATTTGGTGAATTACTTTGTTAGTTTTGGGACGGTTGCCTTGTCTTGGTAATCTGGCTCAACTTTCTAACTGACCCTAATAGCAGGGCTCTCATTCATCTACTGTAATGAACTGAACTGTGTTCAGCATGAAAATAAAGAAAAGGAGGAACACATAAGAAAAGGAAAAGGTCTCCAGATTGCCTTAGGCATCAAAGAATGCAAACTTGACTCTCAAGTTCTTTACAAGTCAATACTTGCTTAACAAAAACAAAATTTGGCCCTTTGAAATTTGGTGTCTACTGTGGCTAGACTTCAGTAACTACAGCACCTCACAGGGTTGCATGAGTACTGCCAGGGACAATGAAAAAGACAGTTGAGGTGGGAGAGATGTGGTAGTCCCTGAGTACTCCCTGACCACCCACTCCCCTCCTTCACTCATCAATTGCACCAGGGCCTTAAGTCTGCCCTCTGGTGGTCATTTCCACCATCAACATTTGGTAGCTTCAGAGTCTTTTCCAGAAGACTGCAAGGCTTGTTTGTGAGTTGACTCGACAATGGTCATTTTCACCCATGTCTGGATTTGCGTCACAGAGTCTTAGTCACCATCCTTTAGTAATTATATCGACAGATTCTCCCTTTCCGAGGTCCCAAGATTCACTAGTACAAAGACTGTGCCCAGCCTTCCTTCCGCAGGGTCCATCCATCCGCCATCTTCAGAGCCCACACTGACTAGTTAGCGACAGTGAGGCTCTTACTGGTGATTTTCTAATTTGGTTCCAGACCTCGTTTTAGCATATATTAGGCTAATCTTAAGCCTCTCGTCTAGTTGTGTATCAGTGATGAGAAAAGGAAAACCATTCCCAAGTAGGCTCTCAAGGATTTCCATTATTTGTGAAGCTAAAAGTATGCCCAAATTGCAATAAGAATTAAGTTTGATTTTTTCTCTCTCTCGCCGCTTTCTTATTGGAACAAATGATAGATTTTTCCATAGTCTTGTCCAGTATAAGACTTGAAATGAAACAGATCTCTTAAAAACAGAAACTTTTCTAAGAAGGCAGTGAGAGAGTGGTGGGGGATGGTTGATTGACTTGCTTGTTTCTCTTTTTTTTTTTTTTTTTTTTTAATGAACCTCCTCCAGCATAGTCAATTTGGTTTTCTGACCCAGAGACTGGAGCCCAGGCTGTGATGGACCTTTGGTGAGAACCTTCCACCATAAAGAAGACGGCTTTCCTTTGCTCGGCAGCCTGCTCTTGAGAGCCCATTACTGCTCCCTGTGGAGCTACAGGGGAGAAACTGAGCCAACTGAGCGTGTTTAGAAAATTGTGCAAATTACCTGTGGAAACAATGTTGCCCAAGAGGCATTTACCTTGATCTTTTCATGCCCCTTTTGAAGAGTGGCTTTTGGGGGACCAGCCAGATGTTCTTTCCTCCCACCTCTATTCTTTCCCCTTCCCTTCTGCTTGACATTTGGAAAAGTTCATTAGGAAGAACTATAGAGCATGCAGAATGAAGACACAGATGACTGGATTTGGGAGAAGGAAGGAAGCAGTGATGTGTGTCCCCTGGTTCCTTTTATTGGAATTGTCTGGTGTTCCTGTTTGTGATTCTCCTCAAGCTTTTGGAAAGGGAAGGAAACCAAAATAGTTCCCATGATTACAACAGGCCAGGGCTGAAATGTGCCATGTGGTTTGTTGCCTGAGTTGGATTGGAGTCGTGTGGTTAGTCAACTGTAGAATTAACCAGTAGATGCCCCTGTGGTAAAATGTGGGCTCTTAGAACTAGCAGAGAGCCGCAGAGGTAGGAAAATAAGGACAGTCAGGAAGTGACTACGAACACCTGACAGCTTTCAGTCTCAAAGCTGATCCACACAAGCCTGCAGGCCTATTGTTCAGAGGGACAGGTGCTTCAATAGGTGAGCTAAGCTGAACTCAGAAACAGCCCGTTTGAACTCCATCAAGTTCCATAAATAGTGATTTTTTTTTTTAACCACCGAGAAGTGACTGTTCAGGTTCTGGACATACGCACCAAGAAAGTTCTGAGCTGGATTCTGGACTTTTCTTATATTTCTAATTTTAAATTGACTCAACATACAGAGGAGTGGGAGTGGATCCAAAAGCTTTCTGGCTCCAAATCTATGGAAAGTGTGGATCATAATGCTGACTGCCCGATGCAATTGTTCTTCTATGAGCTCCAGATGGCAGTGAAGGCTCTCCTGAAGCACATCAATATACCTCCACACCAGGTACTGGGTTTACCATTTTTTCTACTTTTATGGTTCATGGAAACTGAGTCGTATCCTAAAACTTACTCAAAAGGCATATATATCTACATATGTTTATTGTCCTTTATTTAAGTACCACTCTGCCTGTACATGCATGTTTTGGATTTAATGCCTACAGCTCGACCCAGGCCATGCTCAGGCACTTTTCCCTTGTTCCTTCATATCAACCTCTTCCAAAGTCTCCAGACCCCCACTGTAGGGTACTCTGACCAAGCAAGGAAGACCCTCTAGCCTACCCTGAAAGATGC
>JAEOAE010000918.1:0-49476 GCA_036365155.1 Meriones psammophilus
ATAAATGGTAGAACAATAGGGACCACCAGAAACTAGAAGAGATGAATATTCTTCCCTAGAAGCCCATAGAGGTGGTTACCTCCTGACAATAAATTTCAGAGCAACCCCCCCAAAATTATACAAGAATGATCACCTGTTGTTTTAATCCTCCACATTTATGATACTTTGTTATAGCAGCACCTATGCTGGAAAACTAACTTGTAACTAGTATCTTATATATCATTAAGAAACAGATTTAAGCCTGATGGTGATGGCCAACACCTTTAGTTCCAGAATTTTGAGGCAGAAGACAGCAGATCTGAGTTATGGGACAACCAAGACTACACAGAGAAACACTTTCAAAAAAATTAAAATATAAAAAGTGAAAATGAAATAAGCTGAAAAGAGGAAAATAAAATGTTTTTAAAAATAAAGATTTGAAGTTGGGCATCTTGGCACAAGCCTACAATTCCAGCAACTCAGAGACAGAAGCCAGTGGATTTTTGTGATTTCCTGTCCATCCTTGTTTACAAAATGAGTCCAGGATAGCCAAGCTACAATACTTCCTTTGTATTTTCCTCTTAAAATGTAATGTTTGCAAGTAGTGGTGTCAACTACCTAATGAGTTACAGGCCAGACTAGGCTGCAGAGATCTTGTCTCAAAAGAAAGGAAGGAAAGAAAGAAAGGAAGGAGGGAGGGAGGGAGGGAGGAGGAGGGAGGGGGAAGGAGGAAGGAAGGAAGGAAGGAAGGAAGGAAGGAAGGAAGGAAGGAAGGAAGGAAGGAAGGAAGGAAAAAGCCACACCACACTAGTACATGGAACTGGTCTTTTTTAATTTTAATAAAACACATTCAAAGTTTTCCAAACATATGTTCATACCTATCACAAAGAGATTTCTCACATGGGTGTGTTTAATCAGCTAACCTCAATTCTTATCATTCCTTCTACCAATATTCTGCAATTTGTTTAGTAAAAACAACTATCAAATAAGAAAAGTTAGAGTTAAAAATGATCCTTTATGCCAAGCAGTGATGGTACACACCTTTAATCCCAGCAGCGCTCAGGATGCAGAGACAGGCAGATATCTGAGTTTGAGAACATTCTTGATTTACAGAGGAGTTCAGGATAGTCAGAGCTACACAGAAACCCAATCTTGGAAAACAAACAACAAAACCAAAAACTGAAAAAGGGGAAAATGTATAAACTCTCAAGAGTATATCATTCACTAGGTAAACTTGCAGTTCATGAATTGCTGTTCAATGATGGAGTTAAATACTCACAAGAAAAATGGGAGGCCACAGGAAGGAGGAGACTTTACAGTCTCCATCTTATCTATACATTGCATATAAGTAGATCATCTATACATTCAACCACAAATTTCTTCAGTAACTGCTTCTCTCAATGATGCCTCAATTGGTTTACATGACACCGAAAAACATTCCTTCACTATCTATGTCCCTGGATCTTGATAACCCGTCCCATCACCTTGTACCTGTTTTGCCAGCATGAAACTGAAAACTCAGATTTATAGTGCTTTAAACATATAATGTTATTATTTATCATGTTAAAAACAAAGAAAAACAAAACACAAAGCAGCTTCCTAGATCTGCTATGGCAACCCCTACTGTCAGTCATTAGTTATCCAGGATCTTTCTAGTTCTTTGCTCTGTTACTCCTACCCAAGATGGCTGCTACATCTCCAGGCCTTTGCTTGCTTGCTTGCTTGCTTGGATTGGGTTTTTCTGAGTAGGTTTCCTGGCTGTCCTGGAACTAGATCTATATAGACCAGGATGGCCTTTAATGCAGAGATCCAAATGCCTCTGCCTTGCCTCCCAAATTCCTGGATTAAAAGTGAGCCACCACCTCCCAGCCTATCTCCAGTCTCAGCTAAAGAAAGGCTGGGAATACACACCCATTATCTCCTTAAAACACTTTTGAAACATTATATTTCATCATTCCATTTATATTCAACTAATGTAGACATAGTCCTGTGATTACATCTGTTAAAAATTTCAAGAGAGCTGGAGATGATTCAGTGAGTAAAGAGTACTGACTGCTCACCAAGTGGTGCAAGCCTTTAGTCCCAGTGCTCATGAGGCAGAGGCACATGGATCTCTGTGAGTCTGAGGCAGAATTCTAGAACAGCCTGGGCTACACACACAGGTACCATGTCTTGATGATCACTTCCATCCCCCACAACAAAGAAGGAAAGAAGAAATCTAAAAACTTTGTTTTAATTTGAAAACAATCTCTTCTGTACAGCCATGTAACTAGACAAAAATTATGCCTCATATCAGCTACAAAAAATAATATCTATTAGGGAGGCTGAATATCTCTTTCCAAGTTCACCAAATGCATTTGTTGCTCCACTTCTTTCATCCCCTAGGCAATGGTGTACCCCAAAGCCTGGGCACTCATCATTTATTCATATCTTTGCTATGCTTATAGGCAGGAGAGCAGCATAACTGTCATCTGAGAGGCTTCATCCAGCAAAAAATGGAAACAGTTGCAGTCAAACAAACATTAGGCAGAACTTTGGGAATCTTGGAGAAGGAAGGAAGCTAACCTGGGCTCATGGCGCCTCGTAGAGACTGAACCACCAACAAAAGAACATGCCTGGACTAGTCCCAAACCCCCTACACATATGAAAATGATGGGCTCCTTGTCCTCAAGTTGTTCCCCTAACATCTAGAGCAGGGGCTGTCTCTGATTTGTACTCTGTTGCCTCCTTCTGGATCCCATTTCTCTAGCAGGGCTGCCCTGTCTTGCCTCAGTGAAAGAGGAGATACTTAATCCTGATGTAACTTTATGTGCAAGGTTGGTGGTGTGGTGTTATAGGGAAAATGGGTGGGGAAGTGGGACTTGGAAGAGAGGAGGGAGTGGGGTTGTAAGTGGGACATAAAATGAACAAATAGATAAATTAAAGAAGAAAAAATATAACTGACCCGTAGTCATCAAAAGTGACAAGATCATGAAAAAGATTAGGGAAATTTTCCATATTGAAAGACTAAAGAAATAGAGAAATAATGCAACACTTAAATGTATGAACTTCTTTCGGCATTTATGTGAGTAATAACATAGTCAACAAAACCCAAATTACATGGAATACTGTGTCAGTGTGAATTTCCTGTTTTGATAACTGCACTGTTATTATGTAGGACAATATTCTTGTTTGTAAAAAATTGACAATAAACTATTCTGAGTGACAGGGCATAAGGTCAGCAGCTTCCTTTCAAAATGTCTAAAGTAAAATAACCATTAACTGTGTACCATACTTGGAACATTTTTCAAGTTTGTTATTGTTTCAAAATTGTTGTGGGGGAAGCTGGGCATGGTCTTTAACCCCAGCACTTGGGAGGCAGAGGAAGGGAGATCTCTGTAGGTTCAATGCCAGAACTTGAACCTTCATCTACATAGGGAACCCAGGACAGCCAGGGCTCTATAGAGAGAATTTGTCTCAAAAAAAAAAAAATAAAAAAAAAAATAAATAAAAATAAAAAAAAAAACAGGAAACAAAACAAAACTAAATAAAATTGATGTAGGGGGAAGAACAATGTAACTAAAAACTGAACAAGATTGAAAACAAAACTGATTCTCCACACTGGCAGTCCCAGTAAGGTTATGTCTGCAAGAGACTGAAAAGTGAAATGACATGACATTTTGAAGCAGCAAGAAGATTCTCTAAATACACCCCAAAGTCTTCATTTTTGTGTGTATGTTTGTGTGTGTGTGTGTGTGTGTGTGTTCATGATGCAGGTGAAGCATGCATACTAGGGAACACATAGGAAGCTCAGAAGACAACTCTTTGTGATCACTTCTTGCCTTCCACCTTTTCATGAAATCAGATATTGAATTCAGGTCTCCAAGCTTGCCCAGCAAGAGCCTTTATTTGCTGAGCCATCTCACTGACCTGAAAGCAATTCTCTTAAGTGACCTTAATTAGGTAGTAGTGAGAAAAAAATTGTGAAGGATCCCTTCTCTTAAACAAATTCTTAGGGATGGATAAATAATAAAGAGATGAGTAGAACAGTGATACTCTAGGGCTACCAACGACTAACAATCAGCAAAACACAACCTAAGCACCTTCTGAGACAAGAGGCTGCAGGGCTGGTAGCTAAAATTCCTTGAAAGGGTAAAAGTGGAATTAACCTGAAATAAAAGAGGTTTCCCCAGCCCTACAGTAACCTTGTTATTATGTCCTGGTTATCTATACATAGCAACACAAAGAGATACAAATAGGAAAATAAGCCCACATGAACCCTGTATTCTCCTGGTTGTGCAAGTCCATCAAAGTATAAACAGCAATGTATCTGCCAAACTGTTCCTTATGAAGAATTCCCTGATGAATAAGGGGAAAAATCAAATCACGTGAAAGCTAAGTGAGACAGAGCACCTGCAGTGGTTGGCTGTCTGTCTTTTATTTAAGAAGCATCATTTCATTCTGTAATGCCAGCACATATGTCCTGAAACAATGTTCCTAGAAATGTTCAAGGCTCCTGTCGCCTTTCCCAGTACATTCAATAGACTGGGACGTCCAAGCTCCCCCACCCCACCCGCAGGACGCAACACTGGACTCTCTGCACTTCCTTTCCTGGAGGACTGGCCCCAGCATCACTCTGTAGTGTGCTCCTGCCCTCCCAACCCCAGTGGCAGGAGGGCGCGGTCACATGTACCAGCAGCCTCCACAGAAGCTCTTGGCAGAACACCCGCAGGCTCTCCCGACCTGCCCGGCCCGCCAGCCCCTGGATGCAATGCTGAGGCCTCGCCCCGTGACCGCCATCCTGCGGGTCCCTCACACACGCCCACAGCCAGCCAGGCTCAACCACTCCGCGATGGCTGACACCCGTGCAACTCCACCATGGGACCCAACGCTCTCTACTCCCCGCCTCCTAGCCGCGATGCCAGGCCCAGCACCACTTAGACCATTGGTCGGCTGCTGAGGGCGGAGGCGGAGCCCGGGGCGAAGACGGGGGAGGAGCCCGGGTGTGGAGGCGGAGCCCGAGGAGCGGAGGCGGAGCCCAGAGGAGAAGGAGGAGGAGGAGGAGCCCCCAGGGCGGGGGCGAAGCCTGGGGGACAGAGGCGGATCCCGGGAGATGGGGCCGGAGCCCGGGAGACAGGGGCGGAACCCGGGGCAGAGGCGGAGCTCAGGAGGAAAACAACCCACACCCTCACCTGTCTCCTCCTGGTCTCAGCCTTCCAAGATGAAGTAGTCCACTAGCCCAGCCACGACCGCCTTCACAGCTCCCAGGAAGAGGGTTCCCGCAGCCGGCCTCCGCCCAACAGGCCCAGGCAAGCTCAGCGTTTTCCCTTCAGCGTCTGTAGCCATAGCAACGACGATTCCATCACGCTTGACAATGAAGGCGTGCACTGCGCCTGCGCTGCGCCTCGCGCCAGCTCCTCCCCCGCCCCACCTTAGTAGGTTCTGCCTTCTGGGTCAGGGCGCTCTGAGGCCTGAAATTTCTGAAATCTTGTTATTAATTTTACAGGACAAAAGGATCTTTGAGATGAGTGTACATCAAAGCATTTCTCTCCTGTTTTCAAAACTCTTGTCTTAGCTACTTTTCTATCACTGTGCTAAGATATCATGACCAAGGCTGCTTACAGAAGTAACATTTGGTAGGGTACCTAGAGTTTCAGAGAGTAAGTTCATGACAGTCATGGCAGGGACCATGGTGGCAGACAGGAATGGCAGACAGAGCACCAGAGATAACAGTGTCTGCGAGCTTTCATCCTGATCTACAAGTATGAGGCAAAGAGCTAATTGAGAATGGTGTGGAATTTTAAAACCTCAAAGCCCACCCACAGTAACACACCTCTTCAACAAGATCACACCTCCAAATTTTTCCAAAACAGTTCCACCAATTGGGGACCAGATTTTCAAATATATGAGATTGTAGGAGTCATTTTAATTCAAACAGCTCACTCCTCAATAGCTTCCTATGTAGCCAAGAATTAAGATAAAAATTTCAATGTCCCAAATCATCCCAGGCACTCAGATTCTTGTGCAGTTTTGTTGTTGCTGATGCTCTTTGGTTTCTGGGACAGAGTTTCATATAGTCCAGGTTGACCTTCATTTCTGATCTTCCTGATGCTCCATTTACAGGCATGTGTCACCGCACTTGCTTTATAATCTTTTTTGTTTGTTTTTATTTTGTTGTTGTTTTGTTTTGCTTTTCAAGAAAGGGTTTTCCCTGTGTAGCTTTGCCTGGACTGGACTAGCTCTGTAGATAGACCAGGATGGCCTCGAACTCACTGAGATCTGCTGTGAGCCATCACACCCACTGACCCTTGTTTTGAGGGGGGTATTTTTATCTTTTCATAGATGAGTGATAAGAGTATTTTCTTGTATGTATATAAGTGTACCACATGGGTGCTTTATACCCCAGGAGGTCATATGGCATCAAATTCCCTGAAACAGGAACTACAGAAGATTGCCAACCACCATGGACATGCTAAGAACTCTGCAAAAAAAAAAGAAGAAAATGATATTTTTTGTTTTAAGATTTATTATGTATACAGTACTCTGCCTGCATATATACTTGAACACCAGAAGAGGGCACCAGATTTTATTATAAATGGTTGTGAGCCACCATATGGTTGTTGGTAATTTAACTCATGACCTCTCGAAGAGCAGCTGAGCCATATCTCCAGCCCCACAGGAGGTATTTTTCATCACTGAGTCATCTCTTCACCCCTCTGGTTTCCTCTTTAATCTATTATTATTATTATTATTATTATTATTATTATTATTATCATTCCTTTCTTCTTCCCTAGTATATTCCAGACAATTTAAGCTTCTTTCATTTTCCCTATTGAACTAAAATGTTCTCACCTCTCAGCCTTTGAAAATGTATGTTCTTTATCTCTCCTGGGGTTTTAGGTCCCTCTTGCTTTCCTTTAGATTTCATAGTGGAATGTATAGTGATGTATACATTTCTATTCATGGTCTATGGTTTTGTTTATGGTGGGTTACTCCATAAGACTGTAAGCTTATAGAAAAAGAGTGGTGTTTGCATCAATCATTTTTGTGTGTTCAGGACTTAGCACAGTATTGGGTACCTAATTCACAAACAGTAACTATCTGGGGAAGGACAAATAACATTTTAAACAGTAAATTCCTTTAACAAAGTCTTCAGAATCTGATAGTAATGCAGAATTTCCACCTAGAGGATGGGAGCACACAGGATTTTATTTGTTAATGCCACCCATTGTGCCATCTGTAATAAATTTCTCTTTGAAGTATTTTTATCTTGTTCCATTACTGCTGTTAATAGGACAGCCTCCTGTATGCCTGTTGCCTTCTATGTTCTCTTTCATTTATCCCATAACAAGTTACTTTCTTTAAGCTTTAGTGATGTTTCATATCTGCTTTATCATATGCAAAGACTATCTGTATCTGCCTCTTTTGTACAGAAGCTAAGAACACAGCTCAGAGGTAGAACATTTGCTATATATATATATATATATATATATATATATATATATATATATATATTTATGTGATGTAAAGAAGGAGAAGGATGAGGTGGAGAAATAAAAAGATCAGGAGAAGCAAAGCATTGCTTTTCTTTATGCAGATGCTCTGCCTTAAATACAGGGTTTAACAGTCTTCCTTTCTCTGTCTTCCAAATGAGATAGAAATTACAGATACAGATACAGCAACAGTTCTACTTATTTGGTATTAGTTTTTAACCTGGTCCCTCTCCTGACATTCACTTTATACCTGCTTTATACATAGTTGGTTTCATGTAAATGTTAATTTTCTAGAAAGAATCTATGTTTTCATTAAGTTTTATGAGAGGTCAGATCCTCAGAAAATGTCCTGGGCTTTGCATCCTGCCATACTTATGATGACCATATCAGCAAAGCTGATTATGTCCTCTCTGTACATCATTTGAATTTATGACTTCAGGATTCATCTTGAACCTTGTTTTCAAGAGAATGTTGTAAACAATCCCTAAGCTTAACAGACATTTTTTGCCTCATGAAAAAAACTTTCACCATAAAATATCCTGTCTGAAAAGAGCATCTGAAATCATTGTACAATGCACTCAGTTACTTTCGTTTTGTACATTAACATTATTAGTACTATTTATTGTTACTTTTTTAGAGATCCAAGCATGATGACCTTGGTGTAAGAGACTGAGTACACACTGTTAATGAAGAAAATAAAACCACACATTCAAAACAAGAAAAACCTCCAAATATTGATAAGGTTTAGATTTGGGCCCAAAAATAATTCAGTTGAAATATGAGGAAGACATTGAAACACCACTATTCAGCAAGCTTTTAGTTTCTTGAGTATATTCTAAATATGGTGAAAGGATGTACAAATAAACACAACTTAAGAATTCTTGAGCACACAAACAAAAGCTGGAACTTCATTAAGCAGGATTTTTTTCTTTCTGTTTTCTTGTCAGAAAGATTTTGAACATGTTCCTTTCCTCCCCTCCCTTCCTCTCTCCTGCCCTCCCTTTCCCTTCCCTCCCATTTTCTTCCTTCCTTGCTCAGTGTGAAGTTACAATCATTGCACTTGAATGGATGCAATTCTGTGAAAGCATTGCTAAAAGGACCCCTGCTGCCTCACTTCTAGACTTTGAACCCAAAATGCATTCTAGCTATTTTTTTTCTTGCACCGGTAGTTAAGTAAAGCAACTCATTTTCTGGGTGAGGAGGGGTAGATACCCAGACATGGTGAATACCTCATCTATCCCACCAACAAATTTAGCACTTTGGGGAGCATATTGACAGAGGTTCTCCACCCATACAAACCACAATCATGCATGTGCTTCCTAAGATTTTCTAACAAAATTCTTCTAGTTGCCAGACTGAGACCTCACCTAAAAAAGAATTGGCTTGGTTCTCAAGCAAAAATCTCATAAGTACAGCCAGGCAAATAAGTCACATGTCAAGGTGCTCAGGTGGGTATTCTTGGCAAAGTGCAAGTATACTGGCACAGACCCAGGAGCTCAGTGGAGCCAAGCCTTCTCTTTTTCAATTCTGTCCACTTCCTTGTTGAAGCCACCTATGGTTCAAAGCAAGAAGTTTGAGGGATTGGGGCTTAGCTCAGTTAATAAGAGTTGGAGCAGAAGGATCAGAATTTCAAGGTCATCTTAGATCTGTTTAATTTCAGGCCAGGCTGGGCTACAGAGGACTCTAACCAAATAATAATAACTGTAATAACCACGATACGTTTCAGTTAAGAGCATATTTGGTAATCATTGTTCCAAGTCAGAGCTAACCTCGGTCAGGTCAGCTCTCAGTAAAGTAACTGACTTTCCTCAGAGAGGAAGCAAGGAGGCAACGAGGGCCAGGCCAGCAGGATTTTCTGCACAGACACCTCTCCAACTGAGCCTTCCCAGCCAACCATGTGGAAATGTGTGTTCCCAATGGCAACTAGAGGTTCCCCAGGTTGTAGTGCTGAGAGCATGAGGCAGGAAAGTCACCATGGAGCATAGCTGTTTGGTCACTGGCCCACTGAGACCATCAAAAGCAAACAAAACCATGAAAGGACAACACAAGAAAAAAATGTACTGGGTACAATGCGTGGAAAGAGAATGGAAGAAAAAAATACCAAAACTCAGAACAGTGGCCTGTCTCTCTATGGGCACTTAATCCTGTTCCATTAGTGGTGGCCTACCCCAAAATCAGGATCCACCCAACTACACCAGAGTTTGGAATGGTGACCTGCATTCAACCAGACAGAGAATGGAGCAGCAACATATCTGTTGATCTCTACCAGACCAGAGGCCAAAGCACCAGTCAAACTGCCAGACCAGAGACCACAGCAGCAGCAAACCTTTGCCAGATCAAAGTCCAGAGCAGTGGCCAAGCTCTGCCAGACCCGAGGCCAGAGTAGTGAATAAACTCTGCCAGACCAGAGATAAGAGCACATTTGCAGAGGTGCCAAGCCTGGGGCTCCACATACTATATTCATCCCTTGGCACCTCCTCGCCATACTCCCTGGATCCTGTGGAGCATGGCCAAGCCTCCCTGAAATGTGAAAGAATCAGGTCTAGGGGGATAGAAGGATTTTGTCCCATGTCCTCAGTCAGTCCCAGAGACAAAAATAAAATGGCAGTGAGAGTCAAAACAGTTAAACAAGACACAGACTAGATCCCATTGCTTGTGAAGCAGAAAAATACTCAGAGCCAGACAGCAGATCCCACCACTCCTGCAGTGGAAAAATGAAAGTAGGATATCAGTGAATCCCTGATGCAGGAGATACCAGTATTGTCCTTGTCCAAAGATCCAGAGCTCACAGAAAACTGGGTACTCTACCGCCCTTTACTGATAGGGGCACATTCATCCTCTCTGAGGTCCAGAGATCACAGAAAACTCGCTACTCAATTACCTTTACAAATGTACCCTTTTGACGGGGGTCTGGAAAGTCTTCCAGGCCCCTTCTGCCCCACAGCTGTCCAAAGCATCAGCTCTAACTTTTCTGACCACACAGATTACACATTTTGCCTCTAGTCCTGAGAAAAGAAACTACAGAAACACAGAGACAGACACAGACAGATACTGACAGAGTGCTCACTTACTGGCTGTTGTTCAGCTCCATGTGCCTGGCATGCTTGTGAGACTTTGGGATCCAATATGAGAACCCATATGTTATGGCCAGATCTTAGGGTCACCAAAGATCATCAGGAGCTGGACGACATATGCAAGAGAGAAGAGTTTTATTTGGGCTTAAGCTGGGTCTCTCCATCATCACCCAACACAGTGGATCATAGAGAAGAGCCCTGAGCAGCTGCATGGTAGGGTTTTGATTGAAGTCTGAAGAAGGACCAGAACATTCCAGTTTAACAGTTACAAGATTGGGTGACATTCAGAAAGGGCAAGCTTTTTAAAAAGTGATTGGCTAGCTAATATAACTAATATTGAGCGAGGTATCTATAGGCCTCAGGAATGTTATGGAATGTTCTACTACAAGGTTGGTGGGCTGCACAGGACAAATGCCCCATCTTGAGATAAGATACCTTCACGTTCTTGTAGTTATCTTCAGGCTGTTCCTTGGATAGGGAATCTTAGGACCTTGTTTCTGGAATTGGTGACCCATGGCCTAGTTCCTGCTGACCTTGTGGTAGAGTCAGTTGTCTGGTGACCTTTGGGTGACCTTTTTTAGGCCTAGTTCCTGATGACCTTTAGGGGTGTCAGGTCTGTTTCCCTCAGTTCTAAAAAATCCATTTGGATTTTGTGGGGGTTGTCAATTGTATGTCATGTGTCAGAGAGCACTCCAATATTAAGCTGTGATATAGAAGAGTAGAACTGATGATGTAAAGGATTTACTATTGCTGAGAAACTAGTGGTCCCAGTTAGAATTTAGCTGAGGGAAGACTATCTGTAAAACACTTCACAGATAAGTAGTATGCTAACCAGGCCTGTTAGAGATTAGGATCCCCGGATACACATGTTTGCTCACCAGGATTATCTAGAAATGTGGCAGGATGAGGATTTTAATTTGTAATTTACCAACATGTATTTATTAATTCATGAAAGTGAATGAAAACAGACTAGATTGGTGGGTGTAAAATTTGGGTCAAATAGCTTGATCCATTGAATATTGAATTTCAAATTAAGGGACTGTCCTATGCCCTTATGTACAATCCTCATTGACATAGTTCTGTCAGTTCAAATTTGAGACACAGGCAATTGGATAAAGCTGTGTCTGTCAGGTTACAGGTCTCAGCAGCTAATATTGTACACAGAGACAGCATCAAACAGTATCTTATTAATGGCTTTCCCTCTACAAGAGAATGGCCTGTGTTTTTCAAAGTCAGTATGCCTATGTGTATTTTTCAACTAAGAGGTTAAGAGTACTCGCTGATCTTTCAGAGGTCACAAGTTCAATTCCAAACAACCACATGGTGGCTCACAACCATCTATAATGGGATCTGGTGCTCAGTTCTGGTGTGCAAGTGTACATGTATGCAGAACATTGTATACATGATAAATAAATAATTTTTAAAAAGTCAGTTGTTGGTATGATTAAATTTTATTTTGTTGATGTATCACTGTTCTATTTTCTTATTAGTTAATATTCTCTGATAATCCCTAGTCATTAAGAATTTTATTCCTTTTTCTCTAGTGCTTTGATATTTATGTTTAAAGTAATGTCTCCTGGAGATCAACCTTTCACACGTTATGTAATTGAGACTTTCTTTTGAACACAGAATGCTGCTCCTACTGCCAGGTGCCTAGAACATAGTCCTGCAGCTCTTTTTAGGTGGGCCCTGTCTTGTGAGTGTGAAGTAAAAGAGACCAGTGAATGAGTGTCCACTGAACACCCTGGATTTGGAGGTGGGCATTTACAAATAAAGAGGGACCTGTGTAAGAACTGAGTTCACTGACCTACTTTGAAGATGGTGTAGTCACAACACAGAAAGGGTGCAGGAGGAGGGAAGATGGCAATGAGTCAGGTAATCAATTTTAGATGGTTAATAAAAGTAAAAACTGTACATATGTGGGGGAATCATACAAAAAGGGAATTAAAAAATATGGATTAGTTGCTGAACTTGTTTCTGGAAAGTAAATTTCTATAGTTGCACGAGTTCAAACAACACAGAAGTTCTGGACAAATTGCTGTGGTAGTGACTAACAGGTATGTTTTCCCTCCCCCCATTTGAAAATGCACAACCTGAGAGAAAAAGTGTAATACTTTGTGTGCTCTAATATATACTTGAATTCCCTGAAGAATATTGGACCATAAAGCAATTTTTAACTTTAAAAAATAATTTCTGAAATTATAGTGGAATTGTTTTAACCTTCTCATTCCTCTCTACTCTTACTTCTCAAATGCTGAGATGAATGGTTAAGGTGGCTACTTAACAATCAAAGCAGACATGGCTGTCAGGTTCTCCCAGCATCCCTCAGCCCTTACCTGTTACAAGGTATGGGTGTCAAACACAGTTCTCTAGCCCAGGAGTTGAGATGCCCTCCTCCCAGCTGTCCTTCCTTATGTATTCTAACCGTTTTGGTTACCTGGTACTTTTCATTTATCATTTATCCTCCTGGCCCTTTGTTCTGGCTCTCCACTTCCCTCTCTCCTCTCGTCTCACATAGCTCAGGGTCATGTCAACTTTAGACTGTCGCAAATGTTCCTGTGTCTGACTATGTTCTCTCATCTATGTATAATAAACTTTCTACTCCAATATTCCTAGGTAAAGCCATATCCTTTTTGTTTTATTTCTCATTTTCATTGAGCTCACATTAACTACTCCTTTCTTTCAAATTCATGGCCATTTGTTTTTTTAATGGTTTTTGTTCTTTGGCTTTGACTGAAGTTTCACTGAAGGACTTCCTAACTATGAGGAAGAGATGAATGCACTGGACATTGTGTATGTAACATATCTTGGAAAATGAAAAGGTGCCCTGGGAGAGTAGAAGACTGTATTTTAAATCATTTACAAGATGAGGGTGTTGCAGGATATTTGATCCCAGTGTGATGTTGGACCCCCAAGGTGGGGAGACCCTCCGTCTCTCAGGATAGCCGCCAGACCCAATGACCAACAAATACGAGAGCTTGATGCAACAGCAAGAGGCTTTATTCAGTATCCAGCAGAGTCCTCATGCAGGAGGCAGTGAAGATCCCCGAATAGCAGAAACACAGAGTATATAAAGGCAAAAACCACAAACCAGGAGGTGGTCTAGGGGTTAGGGATTATTCCTAATGGGGCAATGGGTGATTGGTTGTATCCAGGTGCGGTGAGTACAAAGCAAACAGGAGGGGGTCTAGGGAGTGTTTGCACTGTAGTTCATGACTACAGACTCAAACAGGAGTGTGTTTCTCAGAAACGTTTTGTATCAGATCCTGCATTTCTCAGTAATGTTTTGTATCAGATCCTGGTTTGTTAAGGACTAAAGTTTACAAGTTCAGGTTCCCAGGGTATGGGGCCAAGTAAAAATTTTCTATCCTTACAGTGATCCCTTAGATTGTGAACTGTAAAAACCTGTGCTTTGTTTGGTATGGTTGAGCCCTAACACAAACCTTAATTCCAAGAACTTTCTGTTTATTCTAAACAGGTGATTATGGTATGCTTCCGTCAGCCCTGGAACATACCTTTAATTCAAAAGCTCTCTGTGCACCGGATTAAATAATGTTAACCCTAGATCAAGAGGCAAAGCAAGAAGCCAGCTGACAGGGATTAAAGAGTAAGTGGAACTTTCAGCTGAAATGTATTTAAGACAGAGTGTAAAAGTGGAAGGAGTTTTAGCATGGTAGATTTTGGGCTGTTTGAGCTTTGAGCTAGAAAGCCTTTGGCCTTGGGTTCCTTTGGCCTATCCCCCCTGAGCTGTCATCTGAACTGGTGAGCTTTTGGGGCTTTTTACTCTTGGAGGTGAGGTGAGTACGATGGTCAGATGGGTGCCTTCTCTGCCTCTCTGCGCTAGAAGGTTTTAAAATAGAATAATTGGGATTTTCATTCTTTTATAACAACGCTAGAGTTCTGTGTGCCCATAGGGTTTAGGGCAAAGCTAGAATGCATCTGCTATCAGCATCATTTGATCTTTGATCCACTGGTAGAGGAGCTACTATTGTCCTGAGACTCAGCTGTATTATTCAAGCTAATGAGGGACTCTGGGTAGGCCTAGCATTCAGGAGCAATAATGGGAGGTAGTTTATGGGTTTGTTCTGGGATTTTCCTCTGATGTAGCTCTAAAGAGCTGTGAGTGAGACCAGAGGTGATGTCATGCTGAGTGTGGGGCCATTGTCTCCAGGCCAGGAATAGCAGGCTGCTGAGCTATCGCAGTCTGATCTGCTTTGGCCGAGATGGACTGTGGTTCAGACTGTGGTTCAGGCTGTGGTTCTGTTTGTCTCCATGGGGTGATCTTGTCAGAGACCCATGGCCTCTGACCATTCCTGAGAATTGATTGTCCAGAGAAGTGAGGATTTTGTGGCTTGGGCAGTAGAAATTTGTGGTGCTTATAATATCAGGCATTGGTTGGAAAACTGAAGGTCTCATTTCTAGAAATGATGAATGTTGTATTCCACATACAGCTTTGTGTAACAAATCGTTTTGAAACTGGAAGAAAAGAGGTGGTGGTGGTCATCCTTCAGCAATACTTGATTACGTTTTTTTAACCTTTCAACTTCCACCAGTCACAATGGCGTGGTTTAGGGAAATTCAATTCCAGGGTACAAAAGGAATTTCTGAGATGCAGAATTTTGTCAGGTGTGCCTGGTTTTAAATAAGTGGATAAGTCAGATTCCACATCTTGTGACATAATTCATGCAGCAGGAAACAGATACTAAATTATTGTCCAACGTTTTTTTGTGTGTGAGTGTCCAAAAGGGCTGGGCTGTGTCTGAACCCACAAGGGGACATGAGGGACTGCAAGCCATAACCCATGTTTATGATCACCTCCATTTTCCAAGAGAATTCCAGAGCAGAAGGACTCTCTGTGAAGGAGGTTAGTAGTAGCTGGATGGTGAGAAATATAACAGTTTAGGTGTCACTTTGTGTTTGTCTTATAACAGTTGTGAAATCTGTGTTTATTTAATTTGTATTTATTAATTAGAAAATCAAAGGTATCTCTGGTCCAGTGGACATTTTTCATGTTAGAGTTTCCTTATGTCTTTTCATGTAAACTTGACTATATTTTAGGCTTATGTTTTTGGCTTTTTCTCCCACCCTCTCATTCTTTCACAAACACTGTACAAATTCTTGATTATTGAAGTTTGTGGTAAGTACAGAAGTCACATCATGCCAAAAGATTATGAGATTCGTGACAATAGAATCATCCCTTATTTTTCTGTTTTCCTCTGTTTCTTACCAGGTGGCTTTTTTGATATGAGATTGAGATTTTAGATTGTTCTTTAGCAAATAGATAAAGACAATTTGCATTCATGTCTGTAGAAGGCAGAAGAGACAACATGAAGGTGATGAAGGTGAGTGATACCAGTTGGCCAGTTTACTCCTTCTCTTTTTTCATTTTGTTTGCTGATCTGTCATTTTCTTCAGAAGTTTCATGTGTCCAGTGGTCTCCATATTCTTTAGTTGGATGATTTTATTCTCCTGAAACGATTAAATCAAAACTCTGCCCCAACCCTATTTCAGGGGTGAGTTTTGTAGCTTTTTAAGCATGTTGTATCTTTTATTGGGCAAAATGTATTTTTGGAAATAGAAAAAGTATAATATCTCAATTAAAGTTAAAAAAATCTTAAAGTTTACAAATATAGCTTAAAGTGTATTTATTTCTAGATAATAAAGGGCATTCACTTTGATTTTCAGCCTGCCTTTTACAAGCAGCTTTTAAATAAAATCACTGTAAATCATATGTGCCTGCCTCTGCCTCCCAGGTGGTATGTAAAAGGCATGTGCCTCCCAAATGCTGTGATTAAGGCTATGAACCACCAACACCCTGTCATTGTAACTCCTGAATTTAGAAAACAACTAAGTAATAGAGAACTGCTTGTCTCTGCTGGGATTAAAGGCACTGTCTATCACCACACTGCTCAAATATGTTATATTCACTCCAAATTATTCCAACTCAAACAAGTTTATACCTTTGAATTTACTTTAAACATTTTAAACCTCTTAACTGTTTTTAATATAAAACAACAAAAGTAGCTTTTTATATTTAAGAAGAAAACTTTAGTCTTTATTAAGTTAGTTTGGAGTGAATGACCACACTGTCTGATGAACAGTTTCCTCTGCTTATTCAGGAGATCTCTACAATTCGAATCTAATCATTATCAATTTTGATAGGAACCACATTTCTTTTTCTGTGGAAACATTCTGTTTTACCAGTGAAGACACAGTTCAGTAGTTTCTAACTGTCTACTCCTCTTAGTTATGTTTACTTCCCTTTGTTCTAGAGTATTAAGGTGTGCTGTTAAGTTGCTACTAAGAGATCTTTCTGATTATTTTTCTGAATGTACTTAGTGCTATGAACTGTCTTCTCGTCAACACTTCCATTGTATACTATGAGTTTTGATATGTTGTGTATTTATTTCATTGACTTCTAGAAAGTCTTTAATTTCTTTCTTTATTTCAGTTTTGATCCATTTTTTATTCAGTAGAGAGTTGTTCAATTTCTATGAGTTTGTAAGCTTTCTATTGTTTTTGTTATTGGTGATGTGCTGCTTTAAACCTTAGTGGTCTGATAGGATATACAAGATTGTTGCAAGTTTCTTCTATCTTTTGAGACTTCCACTGTTCAAGTATATCATCAATTTTGGAGAACATTATATGAGTTGCTGAGAAGAGGGAACAATCTTTTGTGCTTAGGTGGATGTTCTATAAACATCATTTGAGTATATTTAGTTTTTTGATGTTAGTTAGCTGGAGCATTTCTCTGTTCAGTTTGGTCAGGAGGACCTGTCCATTGGTGAGAGTTATATATTGAAGCCTTCCCCTATCAGTTTATGAGGACCAGGATGTGATGCAAGCTACAGAAGGGTTTCTTTTATAACTTGGGTGCTCTTATATTTGGGACATAGATGTTAAGTATTGATATGTTATATTGCTGGTTGTTTTATTTTAATATATCATGTTTTTTTGCCATCTTTTGTTTAGTTGTTTTTGAAGTCTGTTTTGTTAGATATTAAAATTGCTATACAAGCTTGATACTCTAGTCCATTTATTTGTAATATCTTTTCCAACACTTTACCTTGAGATAATATCTATCTTGATGTGAAGCTGTGTTTGATGTATTTAGGAGGGTGGATTCTGTTTTATCATCCATTTTGTGAGCCTGTGTCTTTTTATTGGTGAATTTGGGTCAATGTTATTAAGAGATATCATTGAACAGTGATTGTTATTTTGGTGGTGGTGGTGGTTTTAGCACCTTGAGTGGGGCTGTATTTATAGATACATATTATTTAAAATTGACCTTTTTATGGAACATCTTATTTTCCCCATTTGGTGATTGAAAGTTTCTGGGCATAGTTAGTAATTTGTGTTGGCTTCTGTAGTTTTTTTTAGAATCAGAAGCATTCTGTCTAAGCTCATCAACTTCTAGCATTTTTACTGAAAATACAGGATTAATTCCAATAGATCTGCCTTTTTTTCTTTTTTGGTTGGTTTTTGTTTGTTTTGGTTTGTCTGATTGGTTGGTTAGTTTGGTTTGTTTGTTTGTTTTCATTTGCAGCTTTTCATATTCTTTCTTCATTCTGTATATTTAGAGTTTTGATTATTCTTTGTTAAGAGGACTTTCTTTTCTGGTCCTGTGTCTTTGGTATTTTGTATGCTTCTTGTGCCTTGATAGACATCTTCTTCTTTAGGTTAAGAAATTTTTCTTGTACAACTTTGTTGAAAACGTGTTCTGGACCTTTGATCTCATCCTTCTTCTTCTAATCTGATTATCAGCACGTTTTGTGGTGTCATAATATTCCAGAGTTCCTGGATGTTTCCTGAAAGTTTGAATGTAGACCAGGCAGGTTTTGAACTTACAGCTCTAACTCCAGTCAAGTGTTGGGCTTAAATCTAGGCCAACATGCCTGGCATCAACATCACCATCATTGGGTGCTGAGCATGGAATATAGAGTTTTAGGTATTTATTTTGTTTTGTTTTGTATATGTAAGCATAGGTTATTGTGTTGATCTTCATCAACATCTTGCATTTGAAATTTGGCAGGGAGTATATTTAATTTCTTAGGATGTCATTTATTCATGATACTAACACTATCTGAGCTTTCTGAGTCATTGAATTGTAGGTGTGTGACACTCTTAATACCTGTTGTATTTGTTTTTTTTTTTTTTTTTTTTAGTTTGTTTGCTTTATTCACATTTAATTTATTTTTAATTTAAATTTTTTTTTTTATATTTATTCTCTGACATGAACTCGTGTCTTTGATCACCTCCTCTGGGTGGTACAATCTTGGAAGGCCACAGAGGAAGATGATGCAGCCATCCTTGATGAGACCTGATAAGCTAGAAGGGAAGGAATTCCTCCCCAATTGGGAGACTAGAGAAAGGGCATAGGAGCAGAAGAAGGAAGGTGGGTGGGACTGGGAGGAGATGAGGGAGGGGACTATGGCAAGGATACAAAGTGAACACATTGTAATAAATAAATTAATTAAATTAAAAAATAATTTATCCACTTAACATCCCAATTTTAATCTTCTCCCTTGACTCTTCCTTGTCTCACCCTCCATTCTGCTTTCCTCCTTATCCCACTTCCTATATCTCAGATACAGGGAGCCCTCCTCTCCTACCATCTGAACCCAGCCTATCAAGTCTCACTAGGACTTCCTGCATCCTCTTCCTCTGTGGCGTAGCAATGCCCCCTCCACCAAGGGGAAATGATCAATTAGCAGACAACAGAGTCCATGTCAGAGCCAGCACCTTCTCCCCTTGCTATGGATCCCACATGAAGACTGAGCTCCCTATCAGCATCATTTGAGCAGAAGTCTGGGTCCTCTTCATGAATGCTCTTTGGTGGGTACATCAGTCTCTCCGAGTCCCATGGGCCCAGATTTGTTGTCCTTGTTGGTCTTCTTATGGAAGTTCTGTCAGCTCTGGGTCTTTCTACATTCTATCCACCCACTCTATCCTGTGATTCCTTGTGCTTTATCTAAAGTTTGAACGTGAGTCTTAGCATCTGCTTTGAACCCCTGCTGGGTAGAGTCTTTCAGAGAATATGTATGTTAGGCTCTCATCTCATCCTATTCCCTCTCCTCTGTCACTTCTGGTGTCGATTCTATTTGCCCTTTTGAACAACAATTGACCATCCTCCATAGGGTCCTCTTTTTATTTAGCTTCTTTAGGCCTGTGGCTTGTAGTATGTTTATCCTGTATTATGCCTATTATCCACTTACAAATGAGTATATATCATGCATGTCTTTCTGGGTTTGGAATAACTCACTTAGGATGATCATTTCTAGTTCCATCTACTTGCCTGAAAATTTTATAGTTTACTTTATTTTGTAAATACCCGAGGTGCATTCCATTGTGTAAATGTACCGCAATTTCTGTAAAACAATGGTTTGGTTGAGAGACATGTTTGTTTCCCTGTTATGGCTATTATGATTATAGATGCTATGAACACAGTTGAGTGAATATATTTGTTGAATGATGGAGCATCTTTTTGATATATGCCCAGGAATGGTAGAGCTGGGTCTTGAAGTAACACTATTTTCAATGTCTGAGAAAGCATCAGATTGATTTCTAAAGTGGTTGTATAAGTTTGCACTCCCACCAGCAATGGAGGAGTATTCCTCTTTCTCCACATTCTCATTAGCTGTCACTTCACGTTTTGACCTTAGCCATGATGGGTTTAAGATGGAATGTCATTTGCATTTCCATGATGACTACAGATATTGAGCATTTAATGTCCACCATTTGATATTCCTCTGTGGAGAAATCTCTGTTTGTTTAGTTCTGTACCCCAGTTTTAAATTGGATTATTTGGATTGTTGGAGTTTAATTTTTTGAGCTCTTTATATATATTGTTTATTAGCTCTTTCTGTTGTATTTAGGGTTGGTGGAGATCTTTTTTTTTCAGGCTGTAGGCGGTCATCTTGTTCTACTGACAGAGTTCTTTGCTTCATAAAAGCTTTTTTTCTTTCATGAGATCCTATTTGTTAATTCTTGATCTTTGAGCCAGTGTTCTTGGTGTTCTGTTAAGGAAGTTACCTTCTATGCCAATGAGATCAAGCTCTTTCCCAATTTTTCTTCTAACAGATTTAGTGTATCTGGTTTTATGTTGAGGTCTTTGAACAACTTGGATTGTAGTTTGATGCAGGGTGATAAATATGGATCTATTTTCATTTTTCTACATGTAGACATCCAGTTAGACCAGCACCATTTGTTGAAGATGCTGTCATTTTTCCATTGTATGGTTTTTTTTTTTTGTCAAAAATCAAGTGTCCATAGGTGTGTGGGTTCATTTATGGGTCTTCACTTCAATTCCATTCATCCACCATTCTGTTTTTATCACAGTACTGTGCAGTTTTTATTACTATTGTCTTATAGTAGAGCTTGAGATCAGGGATGGTGATACCTAATGAAGATCTGTCTTTGAACATGATTGTTTTAGCTATTCTGGCTTTTTATTTTTCCATATGAAGCTGGGAATGATTTTTTCAAATTCCTTAAGGAATTGTATTGATATTTTGATGGGAATATCATTGAATCTGTAGATTGTTTTTGGTACGATGGCAATTTTTACTATGTTGATCCTACTGATCCATGAGTATGAGAGATATTTCTATCTTCTGGTATCTTTTTCAATTTTTTTCTTCAGAGGCTGGAAGTTTTTGGTTTTTTTTTTTTTTGTTGTTGTTCATATAGGTTTTTTACTGGCTTGTTGAAGATAACACCAAAATACATTTTTTTTTTTTAGTTAACTTTATATCCAGCCACTTTGCTGAAGTGTTTTTCAACTGCAGGAATTCCCTACAGTAGATTTTTTGGGGTCATTTTTGTATATTGTCATATCATCTGTGAATAGAGCTACTTTGACTTCTTCCTTATCAATTTGTATCCCCTTAATCTCCTTTAGTTGTCTTATTACCTAGATAGGACTTGAGTACTATATTAAAGAGATTTGGAGAGAGTGTGTAGCCTTGTCTTGTCCCCAAGTCCAGTGGAATTGACTTAACATTCTTTTCATTTAGTTTGATGTTAGCTATATACTATTCTGTATATATTCTGTATATTCAGTATATATTCTGCATACTATCTTTACTATTTTTAGATATGTGCCTTTGTCCCTGCTCTCTCCAAGACTTTAAACAAGAATAACTTTTGGATATTGTCAAATGCTTTTACAGCATCTAAGATAATGGTCTTTTTTTTTTTCAATTTGTTTATATGGTGGATTACATTGATAGATTCCATATACTTAACCACCCCTGCATGCCTGGGATGAAGCCTACTTGGTCATGGTGGATGGTATCTTTGATATGTTCTTGGATTTGGTTTGTGAGTATTTATTGAGTATTTCTGCATCATTGTTCATAAAAGAGATTGGTCTGAAGTTCTCTATCTTGTGGGTTTATCAAGGTGACTGTGGTCTCACCAAAGGAATTTGGTCATGTTGCATCCATTTCTGTTTTGTGAAATAATTTGGAGAATATCAGTATTCTCTCTTCTTTGAAGGTCTTGTAGAATTCTGCTCTGAAATCATCTGGCCCTTGGATTTTTTTTTTTTTTTGGTTGGGAGTATTTTGATGGCTGCCTTTATTGCCTCAGTCACTATAAGACTATTTAATATCTTTACCTGATGTTGATTCAACTTTGGTAAGTAGAATTTAAAGAGAATTGTATATTTCATTTAGATTTTCAAATTTTGGGGCATATAGGCTTTTGACATAAAAGTTAATGGTTCTTTGGATTTTCTCAGTGTCTATTATATCTTTTTCTTTCAGACTTTGTTGATTTGGATAGTGTCTTTCTGCCATTTACTTAGTTTGGCTAAGAATTTGTCTGTGTTTTTTTTTTTTTTTTTTTTTTTTTATTTTCTCAAAGAACTAGCTCTTGGTTTTGTTGATTCTTTGAATTATTATCTTTGTTTCTAATTTGTTGATATCAGCCCTGAGTTTGGTTTTCCCTAGTTGTCTACTCTTGCTGGGTGTGTCTGCTTCTTTTTTTCCTAGTTCTTTCAGGTATACCATTAAGTTGCTTGTATGGGATGTCTCCAATAGCTTATGACGGCCTTTGTTGCTATTCAAACTCCTCTTCAGACGGCTTTCATTGCATCCCATATGAATTTCAGAATTTTTCTTTCAAGGTTTGTAGTTGTTTCAAGGTTTGAAGTTATATATATATATATATATATATATATATATATATATATATATATATACGATTGTTTGGATTTCCTTAGTGTCTTTTGTTTTGTCCCACTTTCATTTCTGATTTTGTTAATTTGGATAATCTCTCTCTGCCATATATATATATATATATATATATATATATATATATATATATATATATCATCAACAAGCCAGTGAAAAAAAAATATATATATATATATATATGTTTATATGTTTAAATATATAAATATATATATATTTATATGTTTTTTCACTGGCTTGTTGAGGATAACATCAGGATACATTATTTTTTTTTTTTTCTGTTGTATTTTAATGGAAATTGCATTGAATCTGTAGATTGCTTTTGGTAAGATGTCCATTTTTACTATGTTAACCCTGCCAAGCCATGAGTATTGGAGATAGTTCCATATTCTGATATCTTCTTCTAATTCTTTTTTCAGAGACTTGAAGTTTTTTTTTTTTTTTTTTTTTTTTTTTTCATACCAGTCTTTGACTTGCTTGGTTATGGTCACACCAAGGTACTTTATGTCCTTTGTGGCTATTTTGAAGGGTGTTGTTTCCCTAATTTCTTTCTCAGCCCTTTTATCTTTTGTATACAGGAGGGCTACTGATTTTTTTTTTTTTTTTTTACTTAATTTTGTATCCAGCCACTTTGCTGATGGTGTTTATCATCTGTAGGAGTTCCCTGGTAGAAGTTTTGGAGTTACTCAGGTATACTATCGTATAATCTGCAAATAGTGATACTTTGACTTCTTCCTTTCCAATTTGTATCCTTTTGGTCTCCTTTAATTTTCTTCTTGTTCTAGCAAGGACTTCAAGAACTATGTTGAAGAGATATGGAGAGAGTGAGCAGCCTTGCCTTGTCCCTGAATTCAGTGGTATTGCTGTAAGTTTCTCTCCGTTTAGCTTGATGTTGGCTATAGGCTTGCAGTGTATTGCCTTTACTATGTTTAGGTATGTGCCTTCTATCCCTGATCTCTCCAATAGTTTAAACATGAATGGATGCTGGATTTTTTCAAATGCTTTTTCAGCATCTAAGGAGATTATCATGTTTTTTTTCTTTCAATTTTTAAATATTGTAGATCACATTGATAGATTTTTGTATAGCAAACCACCCCTGCATACCTGGCATGAAGCCTACATGGTCATAGTGGATGATATATTTGATGTGTTCTTGTATTGGGTTTGCAAAGTATTTTGTTGATTTATTTTGTTGCATCAATGTTCATAAGGGAGATTGGCCTGAAATTCTCTTTCTTTGTTGGGTCTTTGTGAGGTTTAGGTTACAAGGTGACTGTGGCTTCAATGAATGAGTTTCGTAGTTCCCTCTGTTCCTATTTTGTGGAATAAATTGAAGATAGCTGGAGTTACCTCTTCTTTGAAGGTGTGGTAGAATTCTGCACTGAAACCACCTGGTCCTGAGCTTTTTGTGGATTGGAGTCTTTTGAGGAATGCTATTTCCTTAGTGGATAAAGGACTATTTTATTGATTTACCTGCTCTTGATTCAGCTTTGGTAAGTGTAATTGATTAAGAAAATTGTCCATTTCATTTAGATTTTCAAATTTTGTGGCATATAGACTTTTGAAGTAAGTCCTAACGATTGTTTGGATTTCCTTAGTGTCTTTTGTTTTGTCCCGTTTTCATTTCTGATTTTGTTAATTTGGATAATCTCTCTCTGCCTTTTAGTTAGTTTGGCTAAGGGTTTGTCTATCTTGTTAATTTTCTCAAAGAAACAGGTCTTGGTTTCATTGATTCTTTGAAATGTTTTATTTGTTTCTAATTTATTGATTTCAGTCCTGAGTTTGATTATTTCCAGTGTCTATTTTTTTTTTTGGTGTGTCTGTGTTTTTTTTTTTTCCTAAGGTGTTTAGATGAGCTATTAAGTTGATTGTGTGAGATGTTACAAATTTATTCTTGAAGGCACTTAATGCTATAAACTTTCCTCTTAGCACTGCTTTCATTGTCTCCCATAAGTTTGGTTGTGTTGTGTCTTCATTTCCATTGAATTCTAGGAAGACTTTAATTTCTTTCTTAATTTATTCCCTGACCTAAGTGTCATTTTGTAGTGAGTTGTTCAGTTTCCATGTGAGTGTAGGCTTTTTGCTATTTCTGTTGTTGTTGAGGTCCAGCTTTAGTCCATGGTAATTAGATAGGATACAAGGCATTATTTCAATCTTCTTGTATCCGTTGAGACTCACTTTGTAACCAACAATATGGTTTATTTTGGAGAAGGTTCCATGAGGTGCTGAGAAGAAGGTAAATTCTTTTGTCTTTGGGTGTAAGATTTTGTAGATATCTGTTAGGTCCATTTGATACGTGACCTCTATTAGAGATATTGTTTCTTTGTTTAATTTCTGTTGTTTACCAGTCCTTTGTTAAGAGTGGGGTGTTGAAGTTTCCCAGTAGTAATGTATGGGGATTTGTGTGTGGTTTAGGTTTATTAATGTTTCTTTTACAAACGTGGGTACCTTTGTCGATGGAGCATAGATGTTCAGAATTGTGATTTCTTCTTGGCGGAATTTTCCTTTGATGAGTATGAAATGACCTTCCTCATGTCTTTTGATTAATTTTGGTTGAAAATCTACTTTATTAGATATTAAAATGGCTACTCCTGCATGTTTCTTGGGTCCATTTGCTTGGAACCTTCCAGCTTTTTACTCTCAGGTAATGTCTATCTTTGTGACTTAGATGTGTTTCTTGTATGCAACAGATTGTTGGGTCTTGTTTACATATCCATCCTGATAGTCTGTGTCTTTATTTGAGGGTGAAGTCCATTGATGTTGAGGGAAATTAATGATCAGTGGCTGTTAGTTCTTTTTATTTTGATGTTGCTTGTGGTAGTGTGTTTGTGTGCTTGGTTACTTTTAGTTTTGCTGTAATGACATTATTTCTTTCCTGTGTTTTCCTGAATGTAGTTAGCTTTCCTGGGTTGTAGTTTTCCTTCTAGGAGCTTCTGTACCTCTGGATTTGTGGGTAGGTATTGTTTAAATTTGTTTTTATCATTAAATATCTTGTTTGCTCCATCTATGATGACTGAGACTTTTTCTGGGTATAGTAGCCAGGGAGGTCATCTTTGTTCTCTTAGGGTCTGCATGATATCTGTTCAGGGCCTTCTGGCTTTCATAGTCTCTGATGAAAAGTCAGGTGTGATTCTGATTGGTTTGCCATCATATGTTACTTGGCCTTTTTCCTTTGCAGCTTTTAGTATTTTTTTCTTTGTTCTGTATACTTACTGTTTATTATGTGGTGGGAGGATTTTCTATTCTGGTCTAATTTATTGGGTGTTCTGAGGCCTCTTGTATTCTTATAGACCTCTCTTTTAAGTTGGGGAAATTTTCTTCTTTGATTTTTTTTAAAATATTTTCTGGGCTTTGGAGGAAGAAATCTTCTTTTTCCTTTATTTCTATTATTTTTAGGTTTTGCTTTTCATGTTGTCTTGGATTTCTTGGATGGTCTGTGTCAGGAATTTTTTAGATTTAACATTTTCTTTGATAGCTACATCTATTTCTTCCATTGTGTCTTCCACACCTAAGATTCTTTCTTCCATCTCTCATAGTCTATTGCTTATGCTTGCCTCTGTAGTTCCTCTTTTCCTCCCTAAGTTCTTTCTCTCCATAGTTTCCTCCACTTGTGTTTTCTTTAATTTTTTCCAATTCTCTTATCAGATCTTGAGCCATTCTATTGATTTCCTTCACTTCTCTGACTGTATTTTCCTTCAATTCCGTCAGCTGTTTGTTCAAACAATCCTCTGTTTCTTTAATATCTTTTAGTGATTTAAGTATTTCCTCTCTAAAGGCCACAAATTGTGTGGCTGCAACTTCCTGTATTTCTTTAAGGATGTCCATAATCTGTTTGACTTTATCTTCCTCCATTTCTTTGCAAATGGCAATAATCTGTTTGACTTTATCTTCATCTAGGTCTTTACGCAGTGTATTTTTTCCTCTGTTATCCTGTTCATAAGCACAGATGTAAGGTCATCTTCTTGAATTTCATTTACCCTGGTATGTCCAGGGCTGCTTGCCAATGAATAACTGGGTTCTGGAGATGCCATATTGCTCTGTCTTTTTTTTGAGCTTTTACACTTGCCTCTACCCATTTGGCTATCTTAGGTGTTGGGTGTTAGTTTCTGGTGCTTCCTGGAATCCTGTGGTGGGGATAATCCCCTTGGAAGGAATATGATTTTTTCCTGAAGGAGGCCTCCTCAGCTTTTGGGGTACGGTCCCTGAATAGCAGGTATTGTTCAGGAATTGCCAAAACTCACCACAGGCATAGAGACCTGAGTGGTAATTGTGTTCTTTGTTAGTCAAGGGGGCTCTCTCACCCAGAGAAGTCCTGGAGACAGTTGTCCTGCTTCTGGCTTTCTTGCTGTAAATTTAGTAAGCTGCAGCTATAGGCTGGGTACCCCATGGTTTAGTCAGTTTAGTTAGGGATAACTTGTTGTCCCTTGGAGCAGTATCTGGGGGTTGATCTTGGGGATCCCAGGCTTCTGTAGGTCTAAGGTTAGAGCTCTGTGCCCCAGTACCCAAGCAATAATCCATGGCAGCTGAGCACTGCTCTCACATGTGCAGCAGGAGGCTAGAGTCTGGAGCCTGTGAATAACCAGAAACTTTTTCAGAGCTAGGTGTCCTGAGGTAGGGCCAGATGTTTTCCCCACCTTTGTGTTTTCTCCCAACATGAAGACCTAGTCTGTGGTGTTTGACATGGTTTATAGAATGGGTAGGCACTTGCCAGATGGCTACCAAGCTGGTGACTGGGAAAGAACCTGAGAACATTTCCAAGAATGTTTCCATTTGTGGTGGTGGTAGTGTGTGTGTGGGGAGTTGGCTGAGTGCTCTAAGCTGGGACCTGCTCTTTCCCTGACTGTGGGGTTTTCTTCAGACAGGGAAACCCATCTTCTAGTGTCCTGGGGCACACAGTTCTGTCTGTGATGGAGAGTAGGGCATGCAGGTCTAGTGACTGGAGGCCCTCTCAAGGCTGGCAGCTGTGCACCCACCAGTCTGCAGGGCCTTTTCCAGGGATAGACTGGGTGACCTGAGGTCAGTCCCACTTTCTTCTTCCTTTTTTTTTTTTTTTTTTTTTTTTTTGAGACTGGAGCTCCCAGTCTCTGGTGCCCTGGAGCACACAGTTTGGCCTGGGAAGGTGATCAGGACACACAGGTGTATCCTGCGCCTGGGATATTTTACAGGTTCTCACTGAGTGACCTGAGAGTGGAAATGAGTGATCCCCACACCGTGGAGTTTCCTCTCACCTGGGAAACACGATTGCTGTTGTTTTAGGGCCCAGAGTTCAGTCTTTTAGTTGCTGTACCAACATTGCTGTCCTGTTCCTGTCCTGGTCCTCCTGGCAATGCCATCTTGGATTCCCTCTTCCTCATCCCTTTCAATTAATTTTGGTTGAAAGTCTATTTTATTAGATATTAGAATAGCTACTCCTGCTTGCTTCTTGGGTCCATTTGCTTGAAAACCTTATTCCTGCTGCAACATCCCAGGAACTTTCCCAGAAATTAGCTGGGTGTTCTGAGGTTGCACCCAATTGTTTCCCTCATCATTGGTTTTCTTCTTACCTTGGAAACACAGTTAGTGGTGTTTGGGGGCCCACAGATCCAACTATTGGTCACTACCCAGCTTA
This sequence comes from Meriones psammophilus, assembly GCA_036365155.1. Lineage (NCBI taxonomy): Eukaryota > Metazoa > Chordata > Mammalia > Rodentia > Muridae > Meriones > Meriones psammophilus. Next base: position 28,331 of record JAEOAE010000918.1, read on the forward strand.
TCAGACACAGTGTGCAATCAGCCCAACTGGGATCTATTTTTAATTTTACTGAATATGAGTATTTTGATTGTATGCATGAATATGCATCTCTTGTGTGCCTAATCCTCACAGTAGTCTGAACATGTCTTCAGAACTCATGAACTTATAGCAATTGATAGTAGTTGGTCCCAGGTAATCACTGACAATTGAGCCCAATTATTTGAAAGAGCAGCAAGAACTCCTCACTGCTGAGCCATCTCTCCTGTTTTATGTTGCTTATTTATGATCATTATTTATACTGCTAATATTTTCATCTTTCTATTTTTAGCTGTTTAAACATGCATTCCCTTTTAGTAAGATTAATGTTGTAGTTTAAGCTAGAGCAGTGCAGATTTCTGGAAAATAAATATACAACAGGAGTGAATGTATAATTCCTTGTAGAAGCTTCAGTAAAGACCTCTGAGTTCTTTCAATATTTTGTGTTTGTTTGATTATTAGGGGAGGCTCTGTCTTACTATATAGATCTGGCTGTCCTAGAACTCTTTGAATAGATAATGCTGACATCCAGTTCAATAAGATACACCTGCATCTGCCTCATGAGTGATGGAATTGAAGGCATGACAGAATACACCCAGCTTGTCCACCATTTTTTGTAATTAGTAACTGTTAATAAATTTCTCTGATCTGTACTTAGTATTGTTCATCTGTTAATATCTCTCTCTCTCTCTCTCTCTCTCTCTCTCTGTCTCTATGACTCTGTCTCTCTATTTAACACTCTTCTCTCTGTCTTTGTCCACATTAATTGCCATGTGTATTCCAAAGCTATATCCTCTTCAAAAAGTTAATATATGATACAGTTAAAACTTGTTATTCCATTTTCTTCTAAAATGACTTAGTGATAACATTAACACTTCTTTTTTAATAGAAAAGTTTTAATCTTTATTTTTAATCTATAGACTACATTATTTAGTAAGGAGGATATACAAAACAATGATCAAAGAATAATCATGTGTTCTATTCCTTTTCTTGTTTCTGGTCACTCAGAAATATGGTGTTATTGGCTATGATTGTTGTTGCTTGCCACTCACATTATTTTTATCCATGTATTCACTGTAGTCCACTTTCCCTTCCACAAATATATGAGCCCCCTCTTCACATAGTGATATGCCACATCCCTGAGCCCTGGTCAAAACATAATATTCAGTACCATGTCGTCTTTTGACTGATGGTACCCATGTGTTCAGTGTCCCCATGTGTTCAGTGTCCCCTGATCAACACATCTCATTTGTTGCTATATAAAATATCATGACTGTGTTTTGTCCTTCCACCTGTCTCATGACAGGGTGCTGACCTACACACCCAAGTAACTGAAGATGATTCATAGATTGCTCAACAACCCAACTAATGGCTACTTTATATTCATGTCTTACAAACTGATGAAACACAGGTTTTTGAAGCACGCCTTTGGCTTTAGGCATTTTCATTTCCCCTACTTCACATCACGTACAGCACCCAACTGTATAACATTCACACTTCTGTGTCAGAAAATAAATTGAAGAAGCAGTAGAATTATATGATTATATTGACAATGAAGTATAAATTTATATTGTTGCCACTGTTTCTGTTGTACAAATGTATGGCATATTTTAGAATTCAGTGACCTTCAATGATGTGCATGTGAAATTCAGCCAAGAAGAGTGGGCCTTGCTGGAACCTTCCCAGAAGCAACTCTACAAAGATGTGATGCTAGAGACCTGTGAAAACCTCACTGCTATAGGTAAGACTGCAATTTTTCTTTCACTTTTAAAATAAAGAGACAACTTTTACTTTGTTATTGATCCTCTTCGGTAATTCCAATTGAGAATGAGGAGGAATGAGGTAAATAAATCAGGCATGGTTCTAAGGGTCACAGAAGATAGTGATTTAAGTTTTGCCTTAATAATAACATGATATTTCCAATAATATATATTTTCTCGTACTATAATTTAGGCTACAATTGGGCTGACGATAATATTGAAGAACATTTTCAAAGTTCTACAAGTAATAAAAGGTAACTTTATGTGCATGTTGACAAAGATATAAATCTTAAATTTTAATGTGTCCTGGAAGTTTGGTGTTTTTTGTTTGTTTGTTTGTTTATTGGCTGCTTTTTATTTTCTGTTTTTGAAATAGATTTTTTTTGGGTATCTGTGACTTTCTTAGACTTGCTTGTTAGACAAGCCTGACCTCAAAATCACACAGATCTGCCTGCTTCTGCCTCCACAAGTGCTGGGATTGAAGGCATGTACCAGCACACATGGCTGTGTCCTGGAAGTTTTAAAGAAAAGCAACAGTGTAAAAACAGTACTGCTTTAAGTGTAATGTTGATTATTAAAATCTCATAATTCCATGTACTTCAATGTCAGGTATCTGATTTGTGTTTACAAGGCACTCCCCTAAGATAGAAGAAAATAAAATAATATTGTAACAAAAATACCATTTGAATCATATGGACATTACACCTACTGACTTGAACTGCCAATCTATTTAGTCTCATTCTATCTAGTCAGATATTGTAAGAGGTATACACACTGAATTGGTGATCAGTATGTGTCCAAAACCTTCTAATAAGCAAGAGTTTTATAGTAGAACCAGTGTTACTCATTTTTCGTGCAGTAACATTGTAAAGTTTAGTGAAAGGAACAGCTTATGAGAATCAAGAATATGGTTGTGGAGAAAACTTAATCCCTATATGACATGTCTATGATGAACAAAAAACAAACAGTGTTAATTCAATGTGGGGATCTTTATTATTTTTGTAAATTAAACTGGTATATCATATGTCAAAATGATTCTAAGACACATGAACATAGGGATATTGAAAGAAGCAGTGTCCCAGTCTTTCTCCAAGAACAATTGATTTGGTAGTAGTCCCCACTGTGAGTAGATTTTCTGAATGTGATAAATGGTTCCTGTTAATTGGTTTTGCAACTTCACTGAGAATTCATTAGCAAACACATTTTGCTGCAAATACCTATGAATACTAGGAATTTGGAACTTCTGCTTGTCTTGGCTCACTTTGTAAATGAAGTATCATTCATACAGTACAAAAATTTGTGAATGGGATTGCTGTGGTAAAACTCTGAATTCTTACAATACTCTTCATATATAGGAGAAAACCTCTTATAGAAAAATGATGCTATAAAAGTGATCCACATAACAAATGCCCTTACCATCACAAATTATGAAATTAATTCATCACAGGGATCTTCAAAAATACCCATAATGAAGGGGAAAACCGTGAATGTAAATAAAGTGATAAAACTTTAAAATTTGATTCTTCTTTACCATTAGACTAAATTATGATATTAATTCATATAGATAAATATATTTATTAGTGTAATGAAATCACTGTGGTAAACCTTTCACATGTGCCAATTTTCTTTGCAGGCATGAAAACAGTCATACTGGAGAGAAACCCTTTAAATGCATTCTATGTGGTAAAGCCTTCTCCTATATCACTGTTCTAATATGGCATAAAAGAACACACACAGGAGAGAAGTCATACACATGTAATCAATGTGGTAAAGCCTTTGCAAAAAACAGTCATCTCATGCAGCATAAAAGAACACACACTGGAGAGAAACCTTATGAATGTAAACAGTGTGGTAAAACCTTTGCAGAAAAGAATAATCTCAGTGTGGTAAAGCCTTTGCAGAAAACAGTACTCTCTTAAGGCATAAAAGAACACACACTGAGAGAAACCTTATGAATGTAACCAGTGTGGTAAAGCCTTTGCAGAAAACATCACTCTCTTAAACCATAAAAGAACACACAGTGGAGAGAAACCTTATGAATGTAATGAGTGTGTGGTAAAGCCTTTGCAAAAACCAGTACTTATGAATCTCAGTGTGGTACAGCCGGTCATAAAAGAACACACAGTGGAGAGAAACCTTATGAATGTAATGAGTGTGGTAAAGCCTTTGCACAAAACAGTCATCTCATAAGCCATAAAAGAACACACACTGGAGAGAAACCTTATGAATGTAATGAGTGTGGTAAAGCCTTTGCACAAAACAGTCATCTCATAAGCCATAAAAGAACACATACTGGAAAGGAACCTTATGAGTATACCCAACGGGAGAAATCCTTTGCACAGCAGAGTAGTCTCCGAAAACAGGAAACGACACACAGTGGAGAGAAGCCTTGTGAGGGTAATTAGTGTGATAAATGCTTTGCATGTAACAATCATCTCCTAAGACAACAATACATTCTGGAGCGAAACCATATGAATATAACTATATCGCAAAGCCTTTGCACATAACATCTCCTAATACATAAAATAACACATACTGGAATGATGTCTGACTGTAACCAATGTGAAAAAACTTTTGGACTTCAGAATAATCTCCACACTCATGAAAGAAATGCTAATGGACAGAAAGCCTGTGAGTGTTTTTAACATGGTGAAACCATTCCACATTTGTATAATCTTCATCATCATGAAAGGATTCATAATAGAGGAAAAACTTATGAATGTGTTAAAATGGTGATGCCTTGCACAAATCCAGAGTCATCATCAACATAAAAGTATCCTTACTGGAGAGGAATTCTGTGAGTATAAGCAAGGTGGAAAGGCTGTTGTGTACTTTGGTCCACTGAGATGCAACAGAAGTGTAAAACTAGCTCAATGGAAATGACCTCCCTTTTCTGAAGGGGAAAGGGGATAGGGGCAATAGGAACGGAGGGTAGTCATGGGCAGAGAAGAGAGGGGGATTACTATTGGAATTTAAAGTAAATAAACTTATTTTTAAAAAGAATACAATGAATGGTAAATATCAAGTACATGCAAAAGTATTATATAATGTGTTTAGGGAAGACTTATTGATAAACGTGATTCTCAACATTTACTGTTTTCAATTGCCTCACTTTATACAAGAAAGTTTTAGTCCAGTGGATGAAAATGTAGGGAATGGTGAACTAACACCAGCCAGGAAGTTCTCTGAGAGCATCACAAAGGTGGTAGCCTGTAGAAGTTTATTTTGTTCACATACCTATTGTTCCAGGGGAACTATTGAAAAACATCACAACCCACACTGAATTTTGAGATATGAGGGAGGAGGCTTTCTTTTCCATGTATGAGCCTGATTCTGGCCTAGATGTGTAACCTTGTCAAGGGTGAGTTTTCTCTGCCTGGCTTCATCTGGAAAGTGTCTTTAGACATAGATACCACCAACCATATTTGATAGATATACCTCCCCTCTCTTCAAATATAGGATTATTTGGTTCTGTGTTCTTGTTCTTCTTGTTCATATGATAGGAATGTGCTGTTTAATGCAAATTGAGCATCCTTGAATTGGCTAGTATTAAACAATTATCTACACCTATGCTTGAAGCATCCCAGTCACTCCCCAAGGGGTATAAGCCTCTGTTTTCTGGAATTAAAGTTGAACTTACTTTCTGAGGTGGTTCCCAGATTGGCAGATCACTGTTATGCTTGCAGGCTTTCCAAGCTTTATACCTCATCTTCTTCCCCTCCTGCCTTCCTGGGCTGGTGGGAAACAGCCCTCCAGGCAGCAAGAGATTCATGTTCTCTGAAATTCTTGTAATAAAATGTTCCAAAGTTCATAGCATTTCAATTTCACATGATTCTGGATGTGAGATGGTAAATTAAACAGTGTCTTGGGGGTAGAACTCTTTAAAATGAGTCATACCTAGTGTTTATTTCACGGTAAGGTTGAAGGCAAGCTTCATGGTATGAAATCTTCTGATATGAGTACAGTGACCTGTGGAAAATAAATAAAAGCAGACATTTTTTTTTTCTGTTTTAATAGCTGAGTATTGTTCTGATCATGTATAGGTGGATGGCAGAGGAGAGGAACTGCCCTTTGGTATGGACTAGGGAAAGGGGAGGGGGGAAAGATGGAGGGAGGATGGGACCAGAAGGATTTGAGGGAGTGAACTTCAATCAGCATGTATATGAATAAATTGTGAAAAAATAAAAACAATTAATAAAAAAATAGTCAGAAAAATAAACATAATAGCAAAAATTTGAGTCTAGTTTAGGTAACCACCATCCCTCATAGAAAAGAAAGAAGATATATAGAAAGAAAAGAAAAACATAATCTTTGTCTTTGTCACCTTTCTTCCCTGTGGGTCACTTGATAATCATTATCCAATGGAGACCATTCTTCTCTCTCTGAAGTTTGTGTTACCATATAAGTAGGATTCAAACCTGGAACTAATGGCAGAGATTCCTAGATAACATATCAAATTAAACCTACCTGCCATTTTCTCCCAGCAATCCTTCAGTCCTTCCATGTTATCTGTTCCTCCAGGATAGTATAGCCCATAAAATGCCCTGAATTCTCCTTCCCAGGGCCTGAGCTAACCTTACTCCCCCCCCTCACCCATATATAGGCAAACTATTTTGGCTACCTGGTCTTGTCAAGAGCCATGCAGGAGAAACAGCATAACAGCTGTAGAACTCATGGAATATGGCTCCCCTGTTAGCATAGTCATGAGGAGTTTGTCTTGGAGAAGCATAATCCCAAGAACTGCTTTTTCTGAGGACTTTGAACTCTTATGTAGCGTATCTCTGCTTGTTGTCCTTATGATGCCCATATTCGTCAAAACATGAGGAACATGAAAACTATAAGGAGGCTTCTAGCCCATCACTGGGCAATATCACTGGCATTTAAAATTAACATTGCTTGATCTCTTTTCACATGTTTACTGGAGCAGATTAAAGAATTAACACTGCCCTTGAAAGGAGCCATAGATGTAGATTGTTAGCAATGACCATTATACTTAGAAAGAATTTGGAAAAAAAAGATTGTTTAATAAGGTCAGGGAACATGTTTTTGCTAATGGCTCTGATGTAAAAAATCTTAGAGAACAATTTAAAGTTAAGAAAAGTAAACTCTTAATAGAAAAGCCAGGGATGTTTTAAGGTTGATGAGCCAAAACAATAGCCCAAGGTAGCATTGGCTGTCTGGGCTACTCAAACTGGGTCTAAAACTGAGACTGCAGTTGATTCCTTTATATTTGTTTTTCCCCTCAGCTTCTTGATATGATTTAATAAAAATGATTAATAAGTAGATGCACACCCCTTTAAGATTTAAAGTACAGTTGCCAGTACCATGCCATTTTTTATTACTGTAGCTCTATCCTACTACTTAAGATCTCGGATAAAGATACCTCCAGAAAATCTTTTATTGTACAGGCATTTTTTTTAATCAATTCTGGGGTTTTTGTTTCTTTCCATATGTAACTGAGAATTGTTCTTTCAAGGTCTGTAATGAATTGTGCTGGTATTTTGATTGGAATTGCATTGAGTCTTTAGATCTCTTTTGATAGAGTGGCTATCCTATGTTAATCCTACCAATCCTGGAGTATGGGAGATCTTCTGATATTTTCCTTGAAGTTCTTTTTTTTTTCATACAAGTCATTCACTTGCTTGATTACAGTCACACCAAGGTACTTTATGTTATTTGTGGCTTTTGTGAAGGGGTTTTGTTTCCCTAATTTCCTTCTGAGCCCATTTGTCTTCTGCATACAGGAGGGCTTCAGATTTTTTTTTAATTTAATTTTGTATCCAGTCATTTTGCTGAAGTTGTTTATCAGCTGTAGGAGTTCCCTGGTTGAATGTTTAGTGTTATTAATGTATACTATCACATCATCTGCAACACAAGCTGGACTGCATGTGGAGAAAAGTGAACCCTCCTCCATTGCTGGTGGGAATATGAACTTGTACAACCACTTTGGAAATCAATCTGGTGCTTTCTCAGAAAATTATGAATAGTGCTACTAGAATATTCAGTTATACCAACCCTGGGCATATATTCAGAAGATTATCAACCATACAACAAGGACATTTGTTCAACTACACTCATAACAGGTTTATTGACAATAGCCAGAATCTGGAAATAACTTAGATGTCCTCAAACTGAGGAATAGACACAGAAATTGTGGCACATTTATACATTCCATTACTATTCAGCAATTAAAAACAAGGAAACCAGCAGGCAAATGGATGCAACTAGAAAAGATCACTCTGAGTGAGGTATCCAGAAGCAGAAAGACACTCATGGTATATACTCACTTATATGTGGATATTAGCCATATAATATAGGATTAAAAATACTAAAATCTATAGTCCTAAAGGATCTAAACAACAGGAAGAACCCTAAGGAAGGTGCTTAATCCTCATTCAGAAGGTCAAATGGTATAGACATCGGTAATGGGGGAAAATAGGGAACAGGGCAGGAAACTACCACAGAGGGCCTCTGAAAGAATCTACATAGCAGAGTATTGAAGCAGATGGTTAGACTCATAGCCAAATTTTGGGCAGAAAGCATGGAATAATATGGAAGATTCAGGAGGTAGATAGACCTGGATGGGAGAGGCCCTCCACAAGGAGGCCAATTGAGCCAAAAAATATGGGCTCTGAGGGTCCTGTTCCAAATAAGGACTATGCATAAAGAACACCTGCTCAGATGTAACTCATAAGTATCTCAGTTTCCCTGAGAGTTCCCTATTAAGGGTAACAGTGGCTGTCTCTGATATGAACTCCGTGGCAGGCTAAGGATCACCTACTCCTGGAATGTGCAGCCTTGCCTGGTCACAGAGGAAGACGGTGCAGCCATTCTTGGTAAGACTTGATAAGAAGGCTAGGCTAAGATAGTAGGGAAGTAGGACTTCCCCTATCAGTGGACTAGGAGAGGGCATAGGGGAGAAGAGGAAGATAGGTTGTAACTGGTGAAAGATGAGGAGGGGCTTACAGCCAGAAAACAAAGTGAATAAATTGTAATAATCAATAAAAGAAAAAAATTAGTTTTTTTTTATTTTCCTGAGATGGCTGGACTCAGGCAACTATCTCTTAAAAACAGCTAGGAAGAATAGTATTTCATCTCTACACATTTTTCTTTTCCTTTAATACTATATGCAATAAATACCCTTGATAAAATTCAGTGGTTTGTTATATATTCCTAGTATTATAATATCGTAAAATACTTTACAAATCAAATTTTGATATATGTTAAGTGTGTAAAAATAGTTTATGAAAAAGTGGCTTGAATTTTCAAAAGTGCAAAGAATGATTACTCAAAACTCTGGAGAGTGAGAATGGAAGGAAAATTGATGGAAGAATAATATATAAATTAATTAATATCTCTTACACAGTAGTTATAACATTTTGGTTATTGAGATTTGAAAAATATACACAGAATATTTCTCAAGTAAACAATGTAAGCTATTAGTAATAGCTCCTATGCATGCACCCTGAAGTATTTCTTTATATTCTTCCTCTTGTCACTGAAATTTGTTCTTTGACAAGTCATGCCACTACACCCTGATGTTCAGACTCTAACACTGACCGTTCAATTCTTATTTCAAGGTACTGACTGCTTAGAGCCCAATTAGGAATGAAGTCAGACAATGTTTGATTTCTGTGTCTAGCTAAGGTCACAATTTTTGATGATACATTTTTAGTTCATCCACAATTTCAAAGTAAAATGATTGACTTTCTTGAAATTTTAAATGTTCTCTCTCACACATGCACACACACAGGCATACATAATGCATGATACATGTAATAGGAGTTATTGGCAACAGAAGACTTGAAATTGAAAAAGAGCCAAAAAGGGGGCTGTATGGGAGGTTTTGTAGAGAGGACAGAGATGTGAGAAATATTGTAATTATATTAAAATCTAAAAAAAAGTACATGTTTTCCATGAATAAAGAAATTGAATAATGTAATATTTTGCACTGATGTGATTCAGGACAATCAAGTCTATTCTATCTTAGCACACAGTTAGCTGTGTTTCAGTAAACATGAGGATAGATGTGTGCTGGACCTGCCCAAGTGGTCTGTTGTTTTCATATGGATAATGGTGGAACTCCTCATTCAGAGTGTACAGTATATATTGTCTTTAAATTGACTCAAGAATTTTAGGTATTTTTTGTGTGTGAACTGGATAAAATAAAGATCCCCTAAACTTCTTTCTAGGTCCACTTTCTTCTACTGTCTCCTTCCATCCTTTTACACTGAGATGCTATCTAACCTAGATGGTAAAGAGTGTTCAGTACATGCAGCAGAAGAATAGACATTTTTGTCTAGTCCATTATGTTAGTTCCTATCTTTCTATTGGAGAATTGAACAACCAAGTTCAGAATTTTCAATGAACAATGTTTATTATTTCCCTTTATTTTGTAGTTATGGTGTAGGGGTTTTGCCTCTTTTTATTTGATGCTAGGGATTATTCATTTTTTGTCTTTTATTGGATGTGATTAACATTTTTAAATAGGAGTTTTGCTTTGATTGGCTTCTGTAGTGAAGGAGTTTTACAGAAATACTGCTCATATTTGGTTTTATTGTACAATATATTTTTATTCACCATTTATCATTGAAAGTTTACTGGATATAGTAATAAGGATCCCTTAAAGATTATATACAATCTGTCTCAGCCATTCTAGGTTTAGAATTTCTCTTGAGATATCAGGAGTTACTCTAATGAGCCTGAATTTATATGCAACTTAGTCTTTTCACTTGCAACTTTTAATATACTTTCTTTGTTTAATATACTTTTCTTTACATTTAGGGTTTTGATTTTATGTGCTGAGCACAATTTCTTTTCTGGTATGCTTTCTTCCATATACTTTTTGTACTTTTATAGGCTACCCCTTCTTCATTAGGTTAAGGATACATTCTTCTATTATTTTGCTGAAAATATTTTCTAGGTTTTGTTGTGAGTTTTGTCTTCTTTTTCCATTTCTATTATTCAGAAGTTACATTTTTGCACTTTTTAGATTTTATGGATCTTTTGTGCATGGCTATTTAACATTTCTTTTGACATTTTTGTTGTTTTTCTTCTTTTTCTTCTTCTTCTTCTTCTTCTTCTTCTTCTTCTTCTTCTTCTTCTTCTTCTTCTTCTTCTTCTTCCTTTTCTCATCCTTCTCCTCCTCCTGTTTCTCTTCTTTCTCAACTCCTCCTTCTATTATTTTTTTTAAAATAATTTATTTAATTTTATTTTATGTGCATTGGTGTTAAGGTGTCAGACCACCTGGACAGCTTATGGACCACCTGGACAGCTTATGGACAGTTGTTAGCTGCTATGTGGGTGCTGGGAGTTAAACCTGGATCCAATGGAAGTGGAGACAGTGCTCTTAAACACTGAGCCATCTCTCAAGCTCCCATATACTATTATTTTCCTGAAAATATTTCTGGGATTTTGATGTGAGTTTTGGCTTCTTCCTCTATTTCTATTATTCATAAATTACTTTTTTGCACTTTTTAGATATTCTGGATCTTTTTGTATGGCTATTTAACATTTCTTTTGATGAAATTATCCAGTTGTTTTTATTTTTCTTCTCCTAGTTCATAATCATCTTCATTTCCTCGTCCTTCTTCTCCTCCTGCTTTTCTTCTTCTTCCTCCTCCTCCTCCTTTTTTTCTTTCTCTTCATTCTCCTCATTCTCCTCCTCCTTTTTGTCTTTTCAAAATAGTCAATTTAGTCATATATTCACTCTGATTAAAGTTTTCCCTTCCTCTAATCCCGGCAACTCTTTTCCATCCTCCCTTCTAGCCTGTCTAAATTCACCATTATATAAAACAAGGAGGGCTATAATGTATAATAAGAAAATAAAATAGCAAAAAGACAAAAGCAAACACATGTGAGTAGGGGAAAACAAAACAAAAAAAAAAAAGAGCCCAAGTTGGGAAATGATGCAGACTTGTTCATACATGCAGGAATGTCATAAAATATTAAACTTGAAACAATGGTATACACACAGAGGAGATGTAGCTTTAAAAGTAGAAAAAAATCTTCAACAAATTAAAATAAGAACTATGATAAAAAAATTAAATGCATGCCAGAATTCTAGGACATGAGAATCCAAACTTGCCAATGAGAGAAATTTTTGGCCATCTACCTTTTGGAATGTACTCTTAAAAATACAATTAAGAGTAGTCCCTTGGATGAAATTAGTGTCCCTTGGAGAAAACTATATTTTAATTTGCAATCACTTATCAATTAGAGATAGGGCTAGGGACAACATTAAAGGCCTTGTGCATGCTGCCTCAGTCTCTCACAGTTCTTCAGTCCTCTTAATTTATAGTGTTTTGTTCTTTGATATCCTCCATCCTTTCTGGCTCTTACACTCTTCTGGCTGAATTATTGAAGCGCCTTGAGGGCATAGTGTGAGGTCTCTCACTGATTTTCTCTTTTCTTTATGGGTCTCTGAATTTGTTTCCATCAGCTGCAGTACGATGATGATGGATGAACAAGATGCTGGTCTATGAGTATAGCAAAATGGTGGCAAGGATCATTTTGTTACTTTTAGTAGAATGTAGTATTTGATTTTCCCTAGAACCATGGGCTATGTAATTTCTTTTTTCTTGATCAATTAACCAGTGTCAGGTGTGGATTTTAAATCAAACTATAGATTGGTTATTTACTCCTACAACTGTTGCACTAATATTGTCTTACATGTAGGACATTGTTATAGTTCAAATGTTTGGTAGCTGGGTTAGTGTTTATATTTCTTCTTTTGTAGTTGCAGAATACTTCCCATATCAAAGTTGCTAGAATGGAAGTGTGAAGGATCTATGTAGACACAAGCTCTATTTATTTATGTTCAATGATTTGTGTAAGTGTTGTCTTAAGTAATAGGACATTCCAGTCATTTTGTGGAGAGCAACCTATAGTCTTGACAAAAGCCTGTTTTGTTTTGGCATTACAATCACAGTACTTTGGACAATACCTCAGTTAAATATAAACCATTACCAGTACTGGATGCTTTATTTAGTGACAAGAGATTTCCAGTTGGGACTTTCTTCTTGTGTGGTGATTTATTTTATATTGGCTTCTTATATGTATATATTTTAGAAAGTTTCTATTGCATTAGGTTTCCACTGTGCCAAACAAATGACCTTTAATTTTACCTGTCTTTTCTCATGTTACCTTTTCATTGCTCTCTTCCTTTCCCAATCCCCTTCAATTCTATCTTTTTAGCCCACATTTCATTTGCACCAAGTATTTTATTTCCCTTTCCTATGGAGAAATCTCTACCTCCCTTAACCTCCAGTTCTTAATCTGTATGTATCCCCTGCGGTATTATGTTCAGTTGCTTGCATATCATATATCTTGCAACTAATATATATGTAAAAGCAAATACATACCTTATTTGTCTTTGGGGGTCTAGGTTCTCTCACTCTCAGTTACCTGCAAAGGTGCATTTACCTTCACGTTTCATTATTTGATTTTTTAAATGTCTGAGTACTATTTGATTATGTAAATTCACTAGTACTATAACAAAAATAGAAATACACACTGGAAAGCTAGATATACACACTGGAAAAATAGATAAAATCTTCATAAATGATGCTGACCAAACTAGATGTCTATATGTAGGAATATAGGAATAGGTGCTTATTTTCACTCAAAGTCACCTCCAAATGGATTAAAACCTCACCAAAGTTCATATACAGTTAAATCCATGAAATCAGCACAGCTATTTGACAAAGATTCAGCACAGCTGAGCTGCAAGTTACAATATGCAGCTCATGCTATCTTTCAGGCTTGGTCTTGATCTCCACTTGCTACATGCTTAGAGGGCTTTCAGTACTTGTACAACCTGGGGTCATTGGAGCAATGGAAAAATTTTTAATGAATCATTTATGTCTTCACTCTGTGGTACTGCTTCTAAGCTTCCCCACAAAAATCCTGAGCATACTGCCCCTCTCATTTTTAGGGGAAATATCAATTATCTGGCCCTACATGAATGTCTTCCTTGTGGAAGTTGTAACTCACATAAAAATGGCAGATAACTCCTTATGAGACTTCAGCTCCATGATAGTCTTGCAAAATCTACCCCTGTGCTTCCCCAAGAAGAAAACAATCAGAAAAAAGGCAACCAAAGTTTGTAGTGCTAGGAGAGTTGATAGCATTTGAGATTAAATACCTAATACTGCTGTATCCTCAGGTGATTACTTGGCATATAAGATTAGGAGTTACATATGACATGCCCCCCCCCAATGACTATATGGAGCTGTAAATGAATGGCTGGAGATACCATCACCTTAAACTAGGATCTATAATGATGGACAAAGAATGTTTTGTAAAAATTAATTTAAAAGTGAGGTATTATGACCTCCTTTTCCTAGAAATATCAGCTTTCACAGTATCACTGTAGTGTTGTATGACCAAAATATTGAAAGAATACTTAGATTTAGCACATAAATAAATTCTACAAAGATATGAGGTATAGACATTGCTTTATGCCAGGAATTGAATAATAACTGTTGCCGCTTTGGCCTAAATTTTTTTTCTTGAGGCTGTCCATTAAAATATGATAATATACTTCTTGGGCCAAAGCAATATGCCCAAGCTGGCTTGAATATTTTCTATCTATTGCCATTGAATCTGAGAATGCTTCCAATCAGAGAATGGGCTTCTGGGCTGTGGCAAATATTCCTCCAGATTCTCAAAAAATGTCAGGTTATTGGATTGATGAAGAAAAATGATAGTAAAAGATAAGGTTTATCAATGATGACTAAATTTATGACCAAGAGACAGTTAAAACACCTGTCTGGGGACAAAAAAGATATCATCTATATTTTAGAACAATGTGAAGCTATCTTTTATTATTAAGTTCTGTCTAAATAAAGAAACACACTGACTGCCATTCAGTCAAGACTCTCAATTTCTTTGTACAACCATGTCTGACCCATTTCTGCCCTGCCTTATCCTTCCCTCCTCTCTGGATACTATCAACTGCTGGGGCTGGTCCTCAGTCTTTTGCCACACTCTTGTTTTTTTTTTTTTCACTCTAGGGTGAATACTCACAACTGAAGATCTAGAGCTATATGCTTCAGAGTAGATAGGACATGTGATATCTGTTTTCTGGATTTAAGTTACCTAAATCAATATCGTCATTTATATTTCTATCTACTTTTGTGCATACCATTTCACTTATCTATGTCAGTTGAAGGATATTTAGGTGTTCCCATTCTGTACCTATTGTGAACAGAATAGCAATGAGTATGGTTGAGAAAAAAAAATTTTTTTTTTTAATGCAGTTTATTCAGGAACCTTGAACAATCCTCGGACCCAGGGGAAAGCCAGCCCACAGCTTAAATAGCCTCTGGGTAGCCAACCCAGGCGTGCCACGTGGGCAATGCAGATAGGTCCACATACATGGAAACAAGCCAGATCCTCAGCCTTAGCCAAATGTGGAATTGTTCGTGACAGAGAGCACTCACCATCGGGAAGGTGGAAGGCGAAAACCAGCTCCATCTTTAAGGCATAGCATTCCGCAGCTCTCTACAGTTCCCCTTTTTTGTTTTAGGCGCATCAGGCAGAGTAGAGGTCTGATCTCTGATATTAGAAATAAATTGGGACTTTGTACTGATGTTCATTTAGGTGTCATCCACCCAAGAGCATCAGACCCGTCCGATACCTTTTTCTCAGAGGCGGGACCTGGGGCATCAACCCGCATGCAATCAGACATGCTCTTCTCTGGGTCAGCGGCCGACCCTGAGTGCAGTGCTTAGCCTTGCATCCTGGCGTAACATTTTAGCTTTTATGGTATCCAACCATGCTTGGGGAGAATGTCCTGCTTCAATGGCTGTAAAGGCCTGAATGATCATGGCTGCATCACACTGTTGTGAGACTCTAATCTTGCATATATACCACAGGCAAACCAAGGAGACCAACACCAGAAGGCCTGCTAATGCTCCCATGCCCGCCCATTCCTTCAGATGATTCATGGCTGCAGCAATCCATGATGATAATCCTGTGGCTAGTCCTGTGTCCACTCTGGTAGAATTTACTGTGACAATGGCCACTCTCAGCTGCTCCATCGTAGTATCGAATTCTCCAGTTCAATTACCTAAAATATGGCTCGACAATTGTTTAGACAGATTTGCAGCACAGGAAAAATTCTCATGTTATATGCTAGTGACTTAAAGTCCAGCATATTTTCATTAATAGCCAAGTTGAGCGATTTGCCATAGGGTATCAGTTTGCTCCTGCGAGGTCATTCCTCTGATTGAACACCATCAAGCTTCCTTTTAGTTGAGCATTAATTCCTTTATGTACAACTAAGGCATGAGCTACATTGGCTAAATGATTGATCAGGGTCTGAGTAGTCTGCCCAGTATAACTCATGGCTAATGCCCGGTGGTAGCTCTAACAGCCGCCAATGAGATGGTAGTAACAATGGTGGCTGTAGTTCCAAGATCCCTTTTCTGTCTGAAGAGAGTCTTAGCATGAGGGGCATCAGCGGGCACAGGCACCCAGTGAGGCATCGAGTAACCAGGGCATACCTAAATTTACTAGGATTCCAGCATTGGGCAAAAAGCAAGTATCATTACCACAATAACTTGGCTCTATCTGGCTAATAATGAATAAAAATGGGGATATAGACAAACAGGTGTGGGCTTATAGGAAATAGGAAATATTATGAGAAGCCTTAACCCCATCGTTGGAACATCCTGTGTCAGTTCTAGAACTAGCAGTGGTGGTGTCCGAGGTCTGAGTAGGTTAAGGAGACCATTGCCCCCCAGGGGCGAGTTGTGCTCCATGCCAATTGACTAACTCCCTGTTTTCCTCCACTTTTGAAAGTCATTTAAGGTTCTTAAATTATTTTTCCCTTTTTAAAAAATTTTCATCAATTACACTTTATTCATTCTGCATCCCCCATAAGCCCTTCCCCCTCCTCCCCTCCCAATCCCACCCTCCCTCCTCCCTTTGCTTGCATGCCACTCCCCAAGTCCACTGATAGGGGAGGTTCTCCTCTCCTTTCTGATCTTAGTCTATCAGTTCACATCAAAAGTGGCTGCATTGTCCTCTACTATGGCCTGGTAAGGCTGCTCCCCCCCAGGGAGAGGTGATCAAAGAGCAGGCCAATCAGATTATGTCAGAGGCAGTCCCTCTTCACTCAAAAAATAAGTAGCCCTCCTGTATACAAAAGACAAAAGGGCTGAGAAAAAATTAGGGAAACAATACCCTTCACAATAGTAAAAAAGGACATAAAGTACCTTGGTGTGACCCTAACCAAGCAAGTCAAAGACTTGTATGAAAAAATTTCAAATCTCTGAAGAAAGAATTAGAAGAAGATATGAGAAGATGGAAAGATCTCCCATGCTCATGGCTTGGCAAGATTAACATAGTAAAACTGGCCATCTTACCAAAAGCAATCTACAGATTCAATGCAATGCCCATCAAATTACCAACACAATTCTTTACAGACCTGGAAAGAAAAATTCTCAACTTCATATGGAATAACAAGAAACCCAGAATTGCTAAAACAATCCTCTACAATAAAAGATCTTCGGAGGTATATCTCATCCCTGATCTTAAGTTGTACTATAGAGCAACAGTTTTAAAAACTGCATGGTACTGGCATAGAAACAGAATGGTGGATCAATGGAACCGAACAGAGGACCCAGAAATAAACCCCACACTTATGGATACCTGATCTTTGACAAAGATGCAAAACCATACAATGGAAAAAGATAGCATCTTCAACAAATGGTGCTGGTCTAACTGGATGTCTACATGTAGAAAAATGAAAATAGATCCATACTTGTCACCCTGCACAAAACTGAAGTCAAGTGGATCAAAGACCTCAACATAAAACCAGACACATTAAATCGGCTTGAAAAAAGTGGGAATACCCTAGAACTCATTGGTACAGGGGAAAACTTCCTGAACAGAACACCAACAGCACAGGCTCTAAGAGCAACAGTCAATAAATGTGACCTCATGAAACTGAAAAGCTTCTGTAAAGCAAAGGAGACCATCATCAAAACAAAGCGACCACCTACAGACTGGGAAAGAATTTTCACCAACCCTTTATCTGACAGAGGACTCATATCCAGTATATATAAAGAACTAAAGAAGCTGAAAAGCAGCAAACCAAGTAATCCACTTAAAAAATGGGGAACAGTGAACTCTATTTGTAATCAACCTCAGAGTTGAAAAAAAAAAAAAAAAAAAACAGTCATACTGACTTTGAAAAACACAGGCCATTTTCTTGTAGAGGGAAATCCACTAATAAGATACTGTTGATGCTGTCCCTGTGTACAATATTAGCTGCTGAGACCTGTAACCTGACAGACACAGCTTTAGCCAATAGCCTGTGTCTCAAATTTGAACTGACAGAACTGTGTCAATGAGGATTGTACATATGGGCATAGGACAGTCCCTTAATTCGAAATTCAATATTCACTGCATCAAGCTACCTGACCCAAATTTTACACCCACCAATCTGGTCTGTTTTCATTCTGATTCATGAATTGATAAATACACAATTTGGTAAATTACAAATTAAAAAACTTCACTCTGCCACATTTCTAGATAATCCTAGTGAACAAACGTGTATCCCCACAACCTAATCTCTAACGGGCCTGGTTAGCATACTACTTATCTGTGGAATGTTTTACAGGCAGTCTTCCCTCAGCTAAAATCTAACTGGTGCCACTAGTTTCTCAGCAATAGGAAATCCTTTATATCATCAGTTCTACTCTTCTATATCACAGTTTACTATTGGAGTGCTCTTTGACACATGACATACAATTTACAATCCCCACAAAGTCCAAATAGATTTTTTAGAACTGAGAGAACCAGACTTGACACCCCTAAAGGTCAGCAAGAACTAGGCCTAAAAAAGGTCACCCAAAGTTCACCAGACTACTGACTCTACCACAAGGTCACCAGGAGAGATGATGAATGTGCCCTATCTGTAAAGGGTGGGAAGGGCCAGTTTTCTGTGATCTCTGAATCTTTGGATAAGGACAAGACAGGTAGCTCCTGCAGCACTGATTCACTGATGTCTTACTTTCAGTTTTTCTGCTGCATAAGTAGTGGGATTTGTTGTCTGGCCCTGTGTTTTCTGCTCTTCTGCGCAAGCAGTGGGTTGTGGCTGTTTGTGTCTTTTTGCTTGACTGTATTGTCTGTTGCTGCCAGCTGCCTTTTCTTTTTTTTTTTTTTTAATTGGGACTGACTGAGGATATGTAACAGTATCCTTCTATCCCCCTTTACTTGATTCTTTTCCATTTCAGGAGGCTTGAGCCATGCTCCACAGGCTCCAGTGACAGTGGCAGGAGACACCATGGGATGGATAAGGTATATGGAGCCCCAATCTTGGCACCTCTGCAAATGTTCTCTGGCCTCTGGTCTGGCAGAGCTTGGCTGCTGCTACGGTCTCTGGTCTGGTAGAGATTGGCTGCTGCTTTGGCCTCTCATCTGGTAGATATCAAAAGATATGTTGCTGTTCTATTCTATGGTCTGGCTGAATGCAGTCGCCATTCCAAACTCTGGTGTAGTTGGGTGGAGCCTGATTTGGTGGTAGACCATCACTAATGGAACAGGATAGATGGGCAATAGAGACAGTCTACTGTTCTGAGTTTTGGTATTTTCTTCTTCCATTCTCTTTGTGCACATTGTACCTGGTACATTCTTTTTCTTGTGTTGTTCTTTTGTGGTTTTTGTTTGTTTTGATGGTCTCAGTAGGCCAGTGACCAAACAGCTGTGCTCCTTTGTGACGTTGCCTGCCCCATGTTCCCAGCAATACAAGTAGGGGCAACTCTGGTCACTAGTAGGAACACACATTTCTCACGGTTAGCTGGGAAGGCTCAGTTGGAGAGGGTCTGTGTGCAGAAAATATTGCTGGGCTGGACCTCTTTGCCTACTTGCTTCCTCTCTGAGAAAGTTGGTGACCTGAGGTTAGCTCTGGCTTGGAACAATGATTTGCCAAATATGCTCATAGCTAAAATGTATTGTGCTTATTACTATTGTTATTATTTGGTTAGGGTCTCCTGTAGCCCAGCCCTGACCTGAAACTAAACAGCTATAAGATGACCTTGAATTTATGATCCTTCTTCTCCACCTCTTAACAACTGAGCTACCCCCAATTCCTCAAACTTCTTGCATTGAACCACAGGTGGCTTCAGCAAGGCAGTGGACGAAACCAAAGGAGAAGGCTTGGTTTCACTGAGCTCCTGGGACTGTGCCAGTGTACTGGCACTGTGCCAAGAATACCACCTGCGTACCTTGGCACAGGTTTATTAGCCTGACTACACTTATGAAATTGTCACCTGAACTAAGCCAATTCTTTTCTTTTCATTTTTTTCTTTTTTTGTTTGTTGTTTTTTATTTTATTTTATTTTTAATTATACTTTATTCATTTTGTATCCCCCATAAGCCCCTCCTCCTCCTCTCCCGATCCTACCCTCCCTCCCCTTTCTGCATGCATACCACTCCCAGTACACTGATAGGGAAGTTCTCCTCTCCTTTCTGATCTTAGTCTATCAGTTCACATTAAAAGTGGCTGCATTATCCTCTACTGTGGCCTGGTAAGGCTGCTCTCCCCCTCAGGGGAGGTGATCAAGAAGCATACCAATCAGTTTATGTCAGAGGCAGTCCATCTGTGCATCTAAAGAAACTAAGCAAGAGAGAGGACCCTAACCAAAGCGGTCAATCCCCATCCTGAAAGGCAAAGAGGATGGACATCAGAAGAAGAAGAAAACAGAAACAACCTGGAACCTTCTACAGAGGGCTTCTGAAAGCCAGAAGAAGAAAACAGAAACAAACTAGGAACCTACCACAGGGCCTCTGAAAGCCTCTGTCCTACAGACTATCAAAGCAGATGCTGAGCCTGATGGTCAACTGTTGGGCAGAGTGAATGGAATTTATGTAAGTGGGAAATAGTAAAGAGCTGGAGAGGACAGGGTCTTTTTCTTTTTTAAGATTTTTTTTTTTTTATACAGTGTGCTCCCTGCATGTGTGATAGCAGGCCAGAAGAGGGCACCAGATTTCATTATAGATGGTCATGAGCCACCATGTGGTTGCTGGAATTGAATTCAAGACCTTTGGAAGAGCAGTCATTTTTTTAACCTTTGAGCTATCTCTCCAACCCAGCCAATTCTTTTTTAGGTGAGGTCTCAGACTGGCAACTACAAAAACTAATTTCTAACAAACTAATTTTTTGTTAGAAAATCTTAGAAAAGCACATGTATGATTGTGGTTTTGCTTAGGTGGGGATGTAATACCAGGACCACAAGACCCTCAGAGACCACCAGAAGATGACTTGATGCAAGAGCAAGAGAGCTTTATTACAAGAGTGACTGAACTCGGGGCCCATGTCTCACTGACACAGCAGTAGAGAACTGGGACCTTGAGCCC